>JZLH01S0259270.1:0-16483 GCA_001188425.1 Eucidaris tribuloides | reverse complement strand
ACGCATCTACCACCCAAGTTTGGTTACAAATGGGCTTATGGTTAGAAAGTTAAGTAGTTCGGGCCCTTATGGGCCCTGCCCCTGGGCCCCCAGGGGGGCCTGGTGTACCATTCCAGAAAACCTCTATCCCCTCCCCCTGAGGATCATTCCCACCAAGTTTGGTTTAAATCCATTCATGTGAATGTGAATTATTCCCATAGGGCCCCATCCTAAACTTTGGCCGCCCTTAGGGGCCAAACGGGGCCACCCTGGGCATTGCCATGAGGAACATTAATTTAGCACATATACAGGTATCTACACACAAAGTGGCTTAACTAAACTATTTCTTGATCTGGAGAAGATGATGTTTGAAAACTACTGCCCCTGGGCCCCCAGGGGGGCCAGGTGTACCATTTGAGGACCCTTGAATCCCCACCCCCTAAGGATCATTCCTGCCAAGTTTGGGCAAAATCCAATCATGCATTTTGAAGAAGAAGCTGAAAACGTGTAAAAGTTTACGCACGACTCACGACAAACGACGAACGACGCACGACGCACGATGGACGAAAAGCAAAAAAAAATACAAAACGTTTTCCTCATCATTTTTAAATCCTTACGAAGTGTTTACAGTTTGCATTATTCTCCCATAAAATGGCTTGTTTTCTTGATTTCAGTTATTTTTTTATTTGACACCTGTGCAGACACTGACAGCTCATAAACATTTTTGTGTGTGAACCCAATATCCACAGGAGAGAAGTACCCCCTTGTCCCCCACCCCCCCCAAAAAAACTCTAAATAAAAACTCCTCGCACAGTCACAGACACAGTTCAACATCACATCACTTTGATACCAGAAACTGGCGTAACATAACCATAATCTGTAATGTAAATTAATTTTTTTTAATCTATAGATTCTAGTCTATGTAGTTTACATACAAAGTGGTAATATGTTTGGATCCTATAGATCTATATATAAATTTATACTTTAACATCACAGTGCTAGTAAAATTTGGTCTGTATCACAGTTACATTAAGAAGATCGGAAGTGCAAGGGTAAAGTCTCACCCTCGACCTCAGGCGTGGGGGGGGGGGGGTCAGGAAACCTACATTTCAGAAATTAGATTTCTAATTGCTGTAGTCACAATATCTACATTTAGACTTATTATAGTAGAGTCTATTGGTATTTGAAAATTGTAGGGGTGCCCCCCCCCCCCCATTTCCTGGTGGTATGTGCCACGACCAGACATCAGTTACATGAAAGAAAGATAAAAAAAAGCCGAGTAAATAACAGCAACAGCTCACGGATTAGAAATAGATACAACAGTTGAGTTCGACTTCAACAGTCATGACAGTACACAACACAAATCGTAAGGTGTACAACAGTCACTGTACGATTTAGACCGAAGGGTCTGACTTGTGTATCGCGTCCGGTCGTTTTTCAGTGGTTTTATTGGACGATTATTTTGACGGACATTTTACAGATAGATCTACCTAGTATCTCCTCTCTACAGAGGAGATACTAGGTACCTGTAAAATGTCCGTCAAAATCTTATAATAAAACATCGCGTCTGATCATTTTTCAGAGGTTTTATCGGACACGATACACAGGTCAAAGGCAAGCCTTCGGTCTAAACTTTATTAAGAACTTGTATCTGTAATGTAGTCTATATCGCATGCATAAACCTGTAAACAGAAGACAAAGACATTGACATGATTGACATCTTATGTGTTCATGCCGTGTGAGGTCTACTTCATAACTCCCGATTAATGAACAGAAAATGCCCAGTCTCCGATCAGTAGGGGCGCACGCTCAACTTGGGAGATTCTCTCCCAAATGGGAGACTGCTCTCCCATTTGGGAGAATATTTTTGCCCATCTGTGTTTATGTTGGAAGTGCTCTCCTACTTGGGAGAATTCAATGTGAGAAACAGGCAAATTTAACTCAATCACTTCCATGAAATTATCACATTGAAAAGTACTGAGGAATGGAACAATGAATAGTTAATTTATCATCATCATCATCATCATCGGGTACAGGAAGAAGGCGCTGGCCTGTAATTCCCGGTCACTACTTCTCGGTCTGTCCATACCCGCTATTTACTTGAGGGGGTCAGGGCATGCACAGGAGTGAAGTGCATGGGAGGTCAAAGTGGTGGTCCACCAATACCTGTCGATGCATCGTTTGAATTTGTCTGTTGTTGTTAAGACCACTATACTTTCCGGCAAACTGTTCCAATCTTATTACTCGTCTACCTAAAAGATTACTTCTGACGTCTAGTCTGCAATGTTCTCCTCTGAATCTTGAAACAGTGCCCTCTCGTATTCTACTTGCAGGATGGAGAAGAAGTGATCTTGTGGAATATCAACAAGTCCATGCATGATTTGTTGAACTGCAATCATGTCTCCTCTTCTCTTCTGTAGAATAGAGAGTACATGTTCAGATGTTTAAGTCTTTGTTGGTATGGGAGGTCCTTGATTTCACGAACTAATTTGGTTGCTCGTTTTTGCACTCTTTCAATTTTGATGGCATCTTCTTTATATCTGCTGTGCCAAAGAATACTCCATATTCTAGGTGCGGTCTAATTAGGGTCTTGAACAAAATTGGTAGCGTTGCTGTCTAGTTGTGAGAAAGTTCTTTTTATTACCCTAGTAGTTGATAACCCTTGCTAACCGTGATGACACAGTTGGTGAATTTCAGCTGGCAGTCAATACTACTCCAAGATCCTTTTCAGGCTTCCACTGACTGCAGGTTTTTCCCTGCATGCGGTAATATTCCCTCAGGATTTCTACTGCCGATGTGGAGCACTTTACATTTGTCCTCATTAAAAGGCAACTGCCATCTTTCAGAACCATTCTGCAGGTTATTTAGATCATCGTTGGAGGTCGTTGATCTGTGCTGGTGTGTTCACTGTATTATACAGCTTGTGTCGTCAGCGAATAAAGCCACTTCACTCTTTCTCACCTCACGTGGTAGGTCATTGATGTAGACCAGGAAGAGGATTGGTCGCGAGGACACTGCCTTGCGGTATCGCCCTTATTACTGGTGACCAGTTAGACAATTTTCCATTAACAAAAACCTTTGTACTCTTCCTGTCAGGAATGCTGGAATCCAGCTAAGGAGTTTACGTGTAATTCGCGTATGCCTCTAATTTAAGTAAGCCTTGCATGTGGAACACTATCGAATGCTTTTTTGAAGTCGAGGTATAAAACATCGATCGTCTTTCCTTCTATCAAGAAATCGTGACCATTCTTCTAACACATAAAGTAGTTGAGTTGCACACAATCCTATCGTGGGGTAAATCCATGCTGACTTTGAGAAAGTAGATGATTACTAAGTAAATGTGTAATTATTGCATCTCGAAGAACTTTTTCCATCAGTTTTCCTGCAACAGAGGTGAAGGCTTACAGGTCTTGTAGTTTTGAAGCTTGTGTCCTGCTACCTTCTTGTGAAGAGGAATTACAGTACTCTTTTCCAGTCCAGTGGGAGTTACTTCTTGCATAGAATTTATTGTAGGATTAGTGTCAATGGTTCTGCTATAGTCTCGGTGGTTCCTTCATCACCTTAGGATGCATCCCATCCGGTCCCGGGTGACTTAGTAGTATTAAGCTTTTTTAGCTTACATACGACATCATTCACTGATATTGTTACCCTCATCAAGTTGAGAAAGGTCCATTTGTACCAGGTACTTGTATGTCAGGAATACTCTGCAGGTCTCTTGAGTGAATAAACACTTGAGAAATATTCATTTAGAATGTTTGCTATTTCACTGTCATTTTGAGTAGGTTGACCATCGTCCTTCACGAGACTCACAATAATGACTTCTACTACTTCACCTTACTGTTGGCGTAACGCCAAAATGGTTTAGGATTTTGGCCAATATTCTCAACAAGGTCTGCTTCAAAACTTCTGCTAGCTGCTCTTGTACTTTCTAAGTTGGTTCCTTATTTGTTTAATAATCTCCTTAAGTCTTTTCCCTTTCCTTTCTTGTTCTGTTCTCATCTGTGGTAACGTTTCCAGCATCGTGCCTTCTTCCTAGACAATTTCAAGATGGGCCTTGTCCCGGGGGGGCTCTCCAGACGGCTGTATCCCACCCGTGTCCAACAACCTCAGAAATGCACCCTAAAACGGCGTAACCTATATTACCAAATTTGTGACCCTAAATGGCGTAACGCATGAGAAAAGCTACCCTAAACGGCGTGACTCCCATGAAATCTACTCATTCTGATGTCCCTAAGTGGCGTGAACTGGAAATCCACTAATTTAATAACACCCTAAGTGGCGTAACAGTGAAATCAACTAACTTTAATTCCCCTACCCAACTGTCTTTCTCATTTATAACATTGTTGTACATTGCAGAACCGAAAAGTTCAATCAATAATTCATTTATAATTTCCTTAATTAAAAAAAAACGTTCATTTTTGGAGATGTTAATGATAGGTACTCAATTTGCACGCCCTAAATGGCGTAATCTACAAACGAAATCAGTAAACCACTAAATGGCATGACATGTGAGAAAAGGCTACCCTAAGCGGCGATTGCTAGCGATTTGAGTTGAAAAAAGCTACCCTTTTCCAAAAAGACGTCGACGACGTCCGAAGGCTGGAAAGGAACCCTTACACGCTTTTTCCTGGCACGCGGTGCGTAGCAGGCCGTGTGGAGAGCGACCCCCCCGGGGGCCTTGTAACATAGATATTCTGTCTTTTGTCTTTATTACACTTTCGTGTAGGTACATGGTTTTTAACACACTCCTTCATTTTCTGGAGGAATATATTCCACGCTTGTTCACAGTTCTTGTCTGTAAATTCTTTTAACTACTTAGTCTTGATTAATTTAGATTTCCATTGTACTTTAACTTAATTGAGGTACTGCCTGGTTGGACAATAATATCAAATTTTCAAGTAAAATGATAATCAACATCAGTTTGGAATTTTGAGATGAATTACAAATGACACAGGAACTGAGTTTTACATATATTTTGTACACAAATCTGATATCTGAATTTCTTGTCAATTAATTATAAATTCTTGGATAATTTGGCAATTTTTTACACTAACATTTGAGTCACAGTTTCAGGATTACAATGGTATCAACAATTGTGACAAAAACCTTCATTAACATGTAATTAATTAACATAAATTATGTTTAAGATATCCTGTGTAAAATCAATGGCATCCAATACCATGTAAATCTATGCAGGAGCCTAAGGAAAAGACTAAATTGTCAATTACTCAAGCGGTAGACGGTGAAATTTTGAAGTAGACGGTGAAATAGGGTAATTTCAGCCGAGGAATCCAATGATCTTATTCTTATCACAGGCAAATGTACCCCTAAGCCGGCACAAGGCTCTGTAGAAAAGTGTTCTCCCATTTGGGAGAGAATCTTCTGTGTGGACCCCAAATTTGATCTCCCATTTGGGAGAAAATCTCCCAAGTTGAGCGTGCACCCCTACTACCAATTGCAAACAATGCAAGACAAGGTTGGTGCTCTGGCTCTGCCACACCTACTGAAGTATGTGGTCCTATGCAAAGCTGTATGGACCACATATGCCCTCTACTGGAAAAAAACGAACAAAGTTTGCACTGTGTGAATTGAATGCAAGAGCAACTTTATAAAATTACATTTGAAAAATTTAAATGCTGGACCCACATCTTTAGAAAAAATTTAAAACAGACTTCTGAAATGTTGAGTCCTTGGCCTTATTAGCCATATCAAAACAATATTTCAGTAGAGTATTGTAAAAGGCAGAATTTCAGAGCAATTTTCTGTGCCAAACCTGCATAAGCTAGGCCATCCATTACTTTGTACACAAAAGTATGGAGCTATCCCCATGTGTGGGCTCTGCTGCCATGCCACGCACGACAGGGGTACGAAACGGAGCCCAACGCAACGGCATGGCACCCCGGAGTTTCGGGGACACTCTCCAGCAAATTCTCGTTCACACATCGCACACCGAACATACTATTTGTAAGTCTTTACCATATTTCTAGCTGTACAAAAGTACAGGATGTGTCGTCTGGAATGTAAACTTAAAAGGCGTCTAGTAGTAGCAAATGACATTTGTAAAATACTACAATATGAATAATTGGCAAAAATACCCCAACACCACATCAGACAGTAGGGGAGCAAAGGCGAAAAAGGGGACATCTCCTTATCAGGGGAAGTCACCTTATTAGGGGACAAAATTTGGCCAAATCGAGCGTCCTTGACAAAAAATGTCCCCTTATAAGGGGACATTTTTCACAAAAATAGCCCTACAGTCCAAACGGTGCATATTCGCATTCGGAGACCGCCAAAAATCGATTCGATTCAGCAATCCAAACTTTACCCCATGAGACGCTAATTTCCACAAAATCTAACTCGTCTACTTTAAACTACGGCCAAAAAAACCGTCAAACGATCGCAGAATTCCACTATGATAGCAATGGTCATATGACGCAATCTTGGGTGCATCAGATCGCCTCGCGGGAGTAGGTATTGATGGCTACGCGTCAGTTGAAAGACACTTGTTTTTATACTTGTAATTACGCTCTCTGGGCTGGACTCTGATTCGAGAAATTATATCCAAGGACCATAATAACACGCCTATGAAAGGAATTGGGTTTTTTTTACGTCTCGTTGTTGTTTCCTCCGCTTCGTCTAGCTGTCGCGTGGCAATGCAAATGCAATAGCTATGACTATGGACATGCTATGAGCTGTTGTTTAAGAATGTGTGCGCGCATGCCCAGCCCATGCATATAAAGTACACAACGCCACGGCAAAGCTTGGTCTTGACTTGTCTTTGGACTGTGTGTGTGTGTGTGTGTGTGTGTGTGTGTGTGTGTGTGTAGGGTGTGTGTGTGTGTGTGTGTGTAGGTG
This sequence comes from Eucidaris tribuloides, assembly GCA_001188425.1. Taxonomy (NCBI): domain Eukaryota; kingdom Metazoa; phylum Echinodermata; class Echinoidea; order Cidaroida; family Cidaridae; genus Eucidaris; species Eucidaris tribuloides. The sequence continues at coordinate 9,649 of JZLH01S0259270.1, read as the reverse complement.
GCAAGCATGTGTGTTTGTATGTGCTTTTATTGTACAGTATGGGCGTTCCAGTAGTTTATGGCGCTTCCATAGTTGAACGTGTTCTGTGTAAACACGTACACCGTGTACAGACGTTTAGCCTACGTTGAGTTTGTAATAAAGTACACTGTACGGTTACATCTAGCTGTCCTCTACTCGATCTTGTTGTGTCCCCCAAACTCTAACATTGCGCGAGTGAAAACCATCGGTGCTCTGCAATTACCAGCAACCGTCTCCATTCTACAGGACCCCAGGCGAACGCCCCGTGCCCTGGAAAAGGTGGATTCAGGCTTCGAAACATACCTCTAGCGACAGGTTTGAACACTGAAAGACCGAGCGTAGCGGGCGGGTTCTACGCTCACTCGTGGGGACAGAGGCACAACGATACTCGATCAGTGCTGAAGGACGACAGCGGCAAATGCAACCCCTCACCCAATTTGAAGATCGCCAACGAAGCATTGGAACAGCACTCTGGAGCCGAAGAAAAGTGTTATGATGGAACGGTATAAGTTTCGTCAAAGAGCCCAGGGCAAGGAGAGCCTGTTCACAGTATGTTACATGTCTCGGTGAGTTGGCCACGACTGTGCGCAACATTTGGGAACCTCAGGGAGGGACGAAATTGATCAGGGACCAACTATCGAAAAAAAATGCGATTCCTCGGATTCGCGAACGACTGCTTATGGAGGATCGCACTACGCTACCAAGCTTGAAAAGCTTAAACCTAGCTTGAACGTGAGTCGGCCAATGTGGATCAAAACATTGAGCAGAGTGAATACTCGGGGGTCTTCCGTAGCAAACCGGGTATCCGAGCCAAGTTCAAGCGGCTTCCGCTTATGAAACGCAAGTCTAACCATGCCCTAAGGCTAAGTCTAAGCCGCAAACTGGACAAAAAACCTTCGCTGAACTTGGAGGCTACCATTCCGTGTGAGCAATAAATTCTGACTGCCCAGCTTTTGGCAGACGTGCAAGCGCCTGCTCCAGAACAGAATCACTTTGGCAAAAGTCTGCTGCAAAGATCGAAGAAAAATGTTCGTCATGTAGAGAAAACCGCAGTGAAACGCGAACCATGGGACAAGACGCATGACGTGATATATATCCTTCATGACGTATGTAACACTGCCAAGTGGGGAAACTTCAAGACTGCCAGGTTTGATCTCAACGATTCAGTGTCACTTCTGTCGATGTTCGGTGGCTAAAGTATTCCATACCAGTTGACGTCACGTATTCGCAAGCATTTTTCAGCAATAGGCTGAAACCAGCAACACGCGAAATTCGCAGTCTTCAACTCAGATATTCCGGTTTTGGGATGTCTCACGTATCCTGTCAGCTATCAGGGCCAGTTAGACAGTTCAGCATTCTACGTAGCAACGGTAGAAGCCTGATGGCGTGAATTTGTTGACCACTTGGATTCTCGTTACAGGACTCATCAGTGCACACATCAACACACTCAAGGACATTGAATACGAAGCGCAGTATCACTTCACTGTTTTAAGATTTCGGTGAAGTGAAGGATACTGTCATGCACCACAGGTAGACAACTCGAGTACCTCCAGCTTTCGCAGACTGAGACGTTTGCCATTACGCAGTTCGAGAGGAGGTCTCTGCCGCAACTCAAAACGCCTTGAACAATGACCAGATTATAGAAAATCTGATTCATTCACCGTGATCTCGAATCTTGTCCATACAACGTCGAAGTGGAGAAATCCGTCTCTGTTGTTTGATCTCAAGGGCCAGTCAACAAAGCAATATCCCCCGACAAGATATCCCTTACCTATCGATACAGGAGTTGTCACGATCGCTTCACGGATCAACAGTCTTCAGCAAACTGATATGCGTCGAAGCCTATCTACAAGTGCCACTCGCAGAACGCAGTAGACATCTAACAGCATTTGTTACACGATGATGGGTATTCAAACATGCGAATGCCATACGGCTGATTCTGCGCAGAGTGCCTTTCATAAAAAGAAAATCGTGTCTCAATCGCTCTCCGACATGGAGGCACAGTGAATCTCCTGGATGATAGTTGTTATCAGTTGTCGTGATCAGCACAGGCATGATCGAGCGACTTCAGGGAAGTTCTAGCCCGTTTCGGGCCAGAAGCACAAATCTCATCTCAACCGGGAAAAAATGCAGCTTCTCGCTCGAAAATTTGATTATCCCTTTGGCTATCTGCGTCCTCAGCGCAGGAGTTGAGCCAACACATAATGTTAGAAGCGATCGCACACTTCCAGTTCTACAAACAGCCGAAAGAGCTGCAGTTCCTCGAAACGAACTTCTACCGGAAAGTTCGTACCTCAATACGCGGTGATCGGCAGAGCCCTTCACGAAGCTGATGGCGCAATAAGATCAAGTTTGGCAGGGAACAACGCACAGCAGGGTCGCGTTCGCTACACTCAAGCAGAGAATAGCATCACCGCCAGTTCTTGGGCCACTTTGATCGCTAGTGCAGACATCCAGTAAACCACCGCGTCAGGCTGTCGCCATCGGAGGCAGTGTATATCGCAAAGCGATAGATGGAGTTGGAAGCGCCGGTCGCATTTGCGTCTAGAGCGTTATCGATCACGAGAGACAGATATTCAACAGAGAGCGTGAAGCGTTAGCCTGTATATATGGCGTGTGAACACTTGGCAACATCTATTTGTGTACGGGCGCCAAGTTCCACTATACGCACCGATCACTTGGAATTGACGACACTGTTTGTTATTTGTTTCTCTTGTTTATGATTTTTTTTTCTCGCAACTTAGGCTCAGCCATCGACTCGTTTACGTATCTACCGATGTCAGACAGGTTGCATCAATACAACTCAGTGGTTGAGTAATCTCTCAGGATGCGCAAAAATCGCGTTGCCGCGATGATGTGCTGAGAGTCGCATAACAATATACTCGCAAGTATGATAAGTCAGAACGAGAATCTACACCGATCGAAGAGTACGTAAACCGGTCATGGACAACGCGACAACACGGTTGTTACGGCGAAGTGAGCTCAAAGCGGAATCGCAAGGATCCCAGTACTTCAGCGTGTGAAGAGATTACATCACACAGGATGGCATCTGCTATTTCTACAGGCTTAGTGCCCTACATCGCGTTCGAGATGACTCACTGTGTTTGATGAATACTGTTGATAGCTCGTGGTACACCGTGGCAGTGATTCCGGCATCATTGCAACGTAGAGTTTGGACTAGCCCACAGGCATCCTGGAATCGGTGAAGATGAAACGGCGTAGTCGCGAGGCTCCATCTTTGGTGGCCTGCCTTGGATCGATCAAATTGAGGATTTCGTCACGCATGCAATTCAATGTGCTATTGCGAAAGTCACTAACCGCGATCCGCACCTTACAAGCCAATTCCAATGCCGCAAAACTTGGGCAGCATCTTCGAGTTGACATCTTATGGGGAAGTTCAGGCAGCATCCCGACAGTCAGCGATTTCTCCTGGTCATTCATCGATCTCCATAGATCAAATGGCCAGAGATAGCAACACGAGCTCGATCACAGCATCGTCAGCCGCAGAGTATCCTTGACAAGATATTTACAAGTGGGCGCCTTCCAAGAGTCGCATTACACAGATAACTGGTCCCCAGTTCCGCGTCGGAGAATTCGAGAAATTCCTCAGGATAACGGCATCGAGCATCTATGACAACTCGCCTACAACCCGCAGAGTAACGTGGCGTTGAGGAGATCAAGCAGAGTGACAAAGAGAGCTTGAAGGACTTCGCGTAGCTGATGGGATGACCTTCGATACGGCCATCCATACCCTTCTACACGCACTATCGCGTACCCACATTCGCTGACCGGAAAGACCCGGTCAGAACTGATGATTGGTCCGCAATCTTCGAATGCCTCTTAGCGTTCTCAAGCTCCCAATCTGCAACCGTGACACACAGGAAGAGAGCAAAGCAATCGCCGAAAAGCAGGCAGAAACGAAACACTACTGACGGACACGAGATCTGGCGAGCTAAGACCCTCGTCTCAGTTGGCAAGTGGGTTCGAATCAGCGTCCGCAAACAAGTCACAAGCTTGCATCTTCCTCTCTGCACCCCAGCAAATCATATCGAAAGCTTTGGGAACAACGCATTCCCTGCTCCAGGACGCAGAGGTAAGTGGAACCAGGCGACTCATCGCTAGTCCAGCCTTTGGGAAAAAAATACCCCTTTTATGAAGAGGAATCCCTTCCTTTTCCCACGACGCAAGATGTGAGTTTTGGCAACGAACCCATGGTACGCACGTCGCAGCGCGCAACGAAGACGCGCCTAGATATCTTCAGACTTTGATGTTAAAAAGAGTGTATCTTGAGACATTACAGATTAACCGGCTGAACTCATCTAAACACAAACTGCGCTGACCTTCCTCCGTCGTTATTGGTTACCATGATAGAATTACTCTCAATTAATAATCCAACTAATGTCAGTCAGTATATAAGCGTATAATGTTGAAAGTTATGATTTTTCTCATCTGTATACATGTTTTAAAAGGGGGGAAATGTTATGTACAGTATGGCGTTTCTTCCGCATAGTTATGGCGCTCCTGATTGAAGTGTTCGTGTAAACACGACACACGTAGTACACGTTTGAGCTACTTGAGTTTTTGTAATAAAGGCTACACTGTACACGTTTACTCTCTGTCCTCACTGATTGTTGTGTCCCAAAACTATCATGTGTGCATGTGTTCTGTATGTATAGAGATATCCTCTGTAGCACGTCCCGCTGTCTATTTTACAGCTTGTTTTGTGTAGTACATGTGTTTGTATTTTAGTTTTGTGTATGTGTGTTGTTTGTGTGTATGTTTCTGTGGTAATGTGTGGGGTATTTTGTATGTCGTGTGTGTATGTGTGTGCTTTTGTCGTGTGGTTTTTGCTTGTTTGTGTGTGTGGTTTTTATGTGTGTATTGGTTTAGTGTTGCTTCTGTATGTGTTTAAAAGGGGTTGTTTGTGTGTACGTTTGTTTGTGTCGTACGGTTTGGTGTGTGTTTCTGTTCTGTGTATGCAATTTTTTGTTTCGTGTCCTGTGTGTAATGTCCTGTATTCCAATTTAACTTTGTAGGGTTCATTATTATTTGTGAACATGTTTAGTGTGATAAATATTTGTGTGTGTGTTCAAATGATTCTTAACGTTTCTGTTTGGTGTGTCCATGTGCCGTGTGGTGTGTTTTATGTGTACTGTATGTTTATGTATTTGGGTTTTCTGTTTGTGGTATGGTCGCAATCGTTGTTTCTTGAATGTCTGTGTCAAATGTTTGTGTTTTATGTATGTGTGACGTGGTGTTTGTGTTTTTAAGTGTGTTTCTGTTATGAGGGGGTGTTTGTGTGGTAAGTTGTGTTTGTGAATTTTGTGTTCAATCTGTTTGTGTTTTTTCTGTGTTGTCGTTTAGTATTTCAGTGTATATGTGAATGGGGTGTCTTGTATGGTCATAGTCCTCGTGTGTTTGTGAGTGTGAGTGTGCATTCTATTGTGTGTTTGTGATGTCTGTTTGCATTGTTTTTCAGTTTTCTGTTTTGTTGCCAAAATGTTTGTGCGTAAGGGTTTATGTATGTGTCTTGTGTGTGTTTGTGGTATGGATTGTGTGTTGCCTCGTGTTGAATGGATGTCCTCTGTGCCCGTTTGCTGTGTTTGTCGTGTGTGTACGAGTTAATTGACTGATTGTGTGTGTGTGTGTGGTTGTGTTTGTGTGTTGAATGATGCCTATGTGCGCGTGTTCTGTATCGCTGGTGTTTTCTTTATGTTGTCTTATGCAAAGAATAACCTTGTGAGCTGACGAAAAATGAGTCGATTTTTTTTTACAGGATGAAGACGCCAGCTCACACAGCATTTCTTTTCTCGTATATAAATGCATATTCCAAAACAGACAACTGAGCGGCGCGGCAACGGTATAGCTGGTCGCGCTCAGCTCTGTCATACGTGTTCTCGTGATGATCGGCCACGTGTTCGATAGGAGGATTGACTGGAAGGAACGGATGGCAAGATCGTCGAAGAAATATGATTAGCGCGGGAGAATTGTGGCCAAGAATAGAAACAAAAAAGAAATGCCTTCAGTGAAACGTAACCGAGAGTACGCAGTACGAGATCTATGAGGATCAGCCGAATGTTCACCACAAATTTCACAACCACCTTAGTAGGATCGTCATAACATCGTCACGGTCAGATATCCTGACACAAATGCCACAGTCCCACAATCGTGTCTAACATTGTGTCGATATTAGGGAATTGTTCACTACTCGACGATATTTTCAGTAATTTACACAGTCTTCAGATTATCTATTCACAAAATGTCGCACCAATGTGCAGATTTATATTTGATCGTACAAGTAACGAATTTAATGAGTGTCGTTTGGATTTATTCATTTGCTGAATATTAAGTATTTTTGGTGTTGATTGAAATCATTATAATTGTTACTGGCTCCAGAAACTGCGTTTCATTGTAGGAGAGATTATATGTGAACTGTTTTACTAAAGGCATAATTCACAGTAAGTCACAGTTTTTACATCTGAGCTACATACTCATCTGTGGCTATTACGTGTGTCTCTGAGACACGTCTAGAAATACATGTAACACGTAAAAAAAAAAGATTGTCACATCCACTAAAACCTATTCCCGCCAACGGTAAAGGTCGGGTGAACAGGAGAAGGGGGGGGGTGAACTCTGAAAACATCCCGACTGTACGCCTATTTTGGCTAGTGGCAATTACTTTTAGTAACATTCAAAATTTTATATCGTTTGTTTATTTGGTCCAATCAGCACTTTTATGTAGCTCAGATAGCCCAGTGTGACAGGTTTTTTTTCAATTTCGAGGCAATGTGATTATGATTTGAGGATGTGTCACGCTGTTCTCATAATGTTTCAAGGGAGATAAAGTTGCGTGAATAACAGTGAATAGCATGCTACACACACACACACACACACACACCACACAAACAACAACAACACACACTACTGTTTTCAATGATGTTTTCCTCTTTATAACACTGTGAACCCATGCAGGCATGTTTTAATCATCACTTCACAACGCATCTGTAGTTATATAAATTTTTTTTACTAGCTCACTTCCAGCGGCAGCAACGAAGGTCAGTGAATTTCCAAGGTACATGTATTGAATATACAGTAATGTACATGTCGTGGTGTGCAAATGAAAATCGCAGGCTTAGTTTTGGAGTTTTTATCATTCTAGCAGTTCAGATGAAGGGTTTCACTGACTTCTCTATCTATATCCTGTATTTCTTTTTACAACATTCTTGGTCGCCTCGCCTCATTTTTTCATTAATCGATTCACATGCTGAATAGCTGGAATCATGTCCACTAACTATAAGCATTTTAGCACATCGATGTAAGGTTTTTATCATTTCATTCATCAAGCTAATTTTCCTTCGAAAAATGCTGAACAAAAAGTTATAACGGCAGAAATACTAGTATTTGCTCAAATAAACGCATCTATAGAATATCTAGTTCATACTCTCTCTCAGTTTTTTTTTCGATTCTTTTTATATAGTTTAATAACTTTTGACCGGATTAATGACTCGTTCCATAATTCCTTATTACGGTTGAATGGCATTCGTATATCATTTGGAATGTTGAAAAAGTTAGATATTTCGGTCATAATTACGTACTGTCGCTCGACAGAATGTCAAGAAGTTTAAAACTTCAGAAATAATTGTTCACATAATACTCTTTCACGTTTTCAGATTCTAATCCGTTTGTACGACAAATCAATAGAGATCCATGACCAAATCAAGCATGTGATCCGAGAGTGATTCACACTTTTTTGTTTGGCTGTAAAATTTTTGCAATTGTAATAATTCATTGATAATTAAATTTAAATAGAAAAAAAAATCTCTAATTTTGCTGGTATGTACTTCTAGCGTCCACAGAGTTCAGCATCGATATACAATCTTACACAGAATGTCGATGGAATTTGAATCTTATTGTTTCGATGTTAAAAAAAATCCACAGACCTGGCTGCGCGCAGATACAGAGAAATGCAGGATAAACTTTGAAAGATGATACCACCGCATGAAATGAAGTTCAATACGTGAAATTGGGATCGAACTCCAACTTGAGAATGCACTTTTAAAAATCTACAGGCAGAAAGTATCTTTATCGTCGGACTCCTAGAAAAGGACCGACGATAATATTGATTCATTTTGGCCGCGGCATTTCAATTTCCAGTGATATACTAACCTGTAATGCTGCTGGACCTTTTCCGTTATATATTCCGCCGCTTAACTAATAATATTTTAGCCATGGAAAGAAAAGAACTTAAAGTAATATCGCACTCCAAATACCCCCCCCCCCCACACAATACACACACACAAACAACACACATTTCAGAGTATTTATTTTAGTATTAAGTTTACGAAAAGTTTCTGAAAGATGTTTAGATTTAATGAACAGAATGAGAGTTTTGTCTAATATTGAGAAGTATACATGTATAACAATACAACATGATTATGGCAGATAATAACGGTTTGTTGTAAGCCAGGGGAAGGGGGGGGGTCATGAATTTGATTACAGTAATTGCTTTCGCTGATATAGGTCCAAATTCCGCTCCGCGAGCATCATGATTTCCAAAAAATTTTCTTAGTTTCCGTTTCGGAACCGTCAAACTGGCTGTTTTCCGTTTCAGTGCATCATTGATTGCGGAGATCCCGAAAGGCGTTCCGAATTAATCTGCAACTCTACTATGGGCATACAGAAAAACATCAATTATACATAGTTTCTTGACCTTTGATCCTGATAGGTACCGAACGGGGCCACATGAACCAGTTGAGTAGAACTCATTGCATATCCCCATTGCATATTACGGTAGGATTTAGTAATTTCGCTTAGCCGAAGTTAAATCGAATATCCATTAAACAAAATAAAAACAAGGCGATAATCACAGATGTGTCTGCGCCTAGTTTGTTAACATTTGACCTTCATAATAATCCAAAGCTTGTTTATATATATACGCATTTCATATCACTGGGAATTACATGTATCAATGCGCTTAATGCCCTTGGACATTAGCGTCTTTATGATCCGAAATAACATGTGAGGTCACTAAATTTTGTAAGGCATCACCATCCAAGTTGTTGCAAATGGCTGAATACTAAACCAGTAGAAAATTGTGCCTGTATGTTCATTTGACCCTCATTTGACTTTGACATACATATGCGTCCTTCAGCGAAACAAATTAAAGGTTAGGTGACATGATTGGGAAGCACTTGAAATGCTCAAGAACCAAATGAGTTGAAATATTACCAACTATATCACTAGCAGGGAGTGGATCTCCACGCTGGAGGATTTGTCTGTAATTTGTTTACCTTGAGGAGAATCAAGCATAAACATGAGAGTATCTTAATTTATCGCGGGGAGATAAAAATAAGCCGCACAAAGAGCCACACAGCAGGTTTCCATGCTAACGAGTGATTTATGACATTGTTATTTTAGAAATGAAGTCAACGGTTGACTATCAAGATTTTAGTCAGGAGAATCTTAGCATAGTTTGACTTGATTCTAGAGTAGTTTCAGCTCCAGTCTGAGGACTACCCGCCAATCATGTTCATTTACTTATAAGGTCCGCTGTTACGCATCTACCATCCAAGTTTGTTTACCAAGTATTGGGCTTGTGTTTAGAAAGTTACTAGTTTGAGCCCTTATGTGG
>JZLH01S0259237.1:44818-59613 GCA_001188425.1 Eucidaris tribuloides | reverse complement strand
GTTGAAGTAGGCCTAATCCTCAATTCTCACAGACAAGACCGGGTACTTGATTTATCTCTGTGTATTTTAACTATCGGCTTTCTTCAGTAAATGCTCTAAAATCCTCTTCACCAGTAACATTAGGCCTATTCCGTATCTTACAGCTACCGTGTCGACATGTCGCGCTCGCGCTAAACGCCGTGCGTACCAAAGATCCTAAAGCGCCGCGCTGCTACGCGGTGCTGTATCATCTTTGGTGCGTACAGTACGCGCGTACGTACGTGTGTGCGCGGGCAAAATCGAGGGTTTACGGCGACCTATCACAGGGTTTGGGGTTCCTATCATTTGACCTTAGGTCAAGTGATAGGAACCCCTAAACCCTCGAGGCAATGATAGATAGATTATCGCCGTGTCACGTTCGTATTGAAAAGTTACGCGCATCTGCCTCGGCGGCAGCCGTGAATCCCGTTTAACACGGGAAATGAACATAAAAAAACAGCGCTTTTTGATGTTCTGGCCGTGATAACTTAAAATAGGGAAAGTTTCCCAAAAATTTTCGGACGGATTTTGAAAGTTTAAAATGTTTTGCTTAAAAATGATACCAAATTCACAGTTATTCTAATAGAGGAAACGGTAGTAATTTTGACTTTAAAATTTCCCCTTTTTCAGATTGTCAATGGGGATTGTGTCATTTCCCCCCGATTTTGGGGGGTGTTGACACACTCAATGGCCCGTCAAATATTACTGGAGCGTTATATAAAAAATCTTCGGACGGTTTCTGAAACTAGACTTTTCAGCATTAAGCACATAGGCCAATACCAATCATATTTATTCGGCGAGGGGAAACGGTAGTAATTTTAGCATGATATCAGGCATAAGTTCGGGTTATGACGTATTGCGACCACGCGTGCATGCACTCGCGCGTGAATCAGTAGCGTAGCCAGCTTTTTGCCATGGGGTGGGGGGGGGGGGCAAGGCACCCGAATGTACCGACAAACTCCCGACGTACCGACATTTTCGCGTTGTGGAATGATAACAGTTTAATGATTTACGATGACAGTGAATAATACACAGGGGACGGGTGTAGCTTTTTGGTAAGGTTTGTTTTGAGTGAATGATGATGGGAGAAAATTTAAAAATTGCCGTATGTTTGCGCGCGAAGCGCGCCGAAAATTTTAGAATTGTCTATGTGTGCGCGCGAAGCGCGCCGAAAATTTTCAAAATGTGTATGTTTTCGCGCGAAGCGCAACGAAATTTGAAAACTATATATGTTTGCGCGCGAAGCGCGCCAAATTTTGAGAATTTTGTATGAAAATTTGAAAATTGAGTATGTTTGATACTGTTTTTTTAAACAAATTTTGCAATAGGCTCATTTTGGTTATCCTGACATCTACTAACATAATAAGATCATACGAATTTTTCACTTGGCGACTCAAGGGGGGGGGGGGTAAACCTCCTAACGGCCACCCCTCCGCTACTGATACAAATATAAGATGCTTCTTCTACTAATAATGGTCATGTATGCGCGAGTGAGCGAAGCGAACGAGCGCTTCAGACATTAATAGATTTTAAAGTCAAAGAAAGTTGAATTTCTACAACCGTAACGAAGCCTTCTGATGTTCTGATATTATTGATATCAGCACTCAGCAGTACTCTAATTTAATAGGAACACGCAAGTATAATCACGCAACAAGTTTTGTTATTCAACATTGCTTGGGAAGAACATTTTTTGGTTTGGCTGGCGAACGAGGAACGGGCCGAAGGGCGAAATATTTCCATCCACTTTACATGGTGGAGCTAGTGTGCCCCAGTATCAAATAGCGTTCTATTCTCTTTTCCCAAGATGTTTTCCTAAATGTACACGTTGATGAAAATTTTGAATCTTTTAACTGTAAAATGTTGTAGGCCTGTAAACATTTTGTCGGTACATCATTATGCTCGGGTCGGTTGATTTTGAACGTTTTCGATGTAGGCCTATATACATTTGACTCAAGTTGACTGTACCAAGTGTCATCAATCATAGTACTCATGACAAGACGGTTTGCCTGGTTACCGAAAAACTCCTGACATAATCACTAATGCGAGCGAGCGGAGCGATCGAGCTTGAAAAAAAGAAGATTTTAACATTTAAAAAATACAATTTTCTTTCAATATTTCTGTTGTTTTTTTGAGATATTTCGTCGGTACAAAATTATTTTTTGTCGGTCCGCGTGTACCGACGGAGTCCTTCGTGTACCGACGCACAGTCAACTTGATCAATGAGTATAGGCCTACGGGGGATCGAAAACCGGTTACATCAACGCGACCCGAGCATACTGAAGTATCGACAATAATGTTTACAGAGCCTACAACATTAAAAACACGTTAAAAGGATTCAACATTTCAGCAACGTGTACATTTAAGGAAGAGAGCGAGCTTGGGAAAAAGAGAAATAGAACGCTATTTGATACCGGGGCACACTAGCTCCCACCAATGTAAAGTGGATGGAAATATTCCGCCTTCGCCCGTTCCCTCGTTCGCCCACCAACCAAAGCCACAATGTTTTCCAAGCAATGTTGATAACAACTTGTTTGGCATGTTGATACTTGCGTGTTCCTATTAAATTGGAGTATGCTGAGTGCTTGATATCAATAATATCAGAACATCGAATTAGCTCGTTACGGTTTGGTAAGAAATTCAACTTCTTGACTTTAAAAAATCTGATTATGTCTGAAGCGTCGTTCGCGTCGCTCACTCGCGCATACATTACCATTAATTAGTAGAGTGCAACATCTTATATTTGTATCAGTAGCGGAGGGGTGCCGTTAGAGGTACCCCGTCCCCCTTGAATTGCCAAAGTGAAAAATTCGTATGAGTCTATTATGTTAGTAGATGTCAGGAAAACCAAAGAGCCTATTGCAATTTTTAAAAAACAAGTATCAACATACTCCATTTTCAAAATTTCATACAAATTCTTCAACATTTTGGCGCGCTTCACGCGCAAACAATACAGTCTTCACAATTCGTAGCGTTCGCGCGAAAACATACACATTTTGGAAAATTTTTGGCGCTTTGCGCGCAACACATAGACAATTCTAAATTTTCGGGGCGCGCTTCGTGCGCAAACATAGGCAACTTTTTAAAATTTCCCCATGGAGCGCTGGGGGGGATGGTACTCTAAAAACAAACCTTACCAAAAAAGCTAGACCCCCCCTGTGTATTTTCACGTCATCAGAAATCATTGGAAAGGTGGTGGTTGGGTTCCGGGGGCGTGTTATCATTACACACACGAAATGTCGGTCGGGGGGTCGGGAGTTTGTCGGTACATTCGCGTGCCTTGCCCCCCGCCCCCATGGCAAAAAGCTGCTAACGTAGCTGAACTGGAGTGAGTAAGTCAATAATAGAGACAGTAGATGAGAAGACATTATCCTTTGAGAGACAATAAGGTACCGAGAGGTAAATCTCTGATGCATGAAAGCCATGACCGACATGGCGCTGTCATCTCAGATACCCATCCCATCCATTTTCTGTGGGTAGATATTCCGTACTGTTTTGTTTTAAATATATATTCTTGAATATTAAGTTTCAGTACAACATAATATAGGGGGGGGTGGGAATGGAGTAACATAAATGTTCCACACAAACAGCGGCTAAGCTGGCGCCCTTTTGAATTTACAACTCGAAATTTAACATTAATGTTTTGAAGTATCCTAAGATTTCCGAATATGTCAGTGCCAAATGAAATTAAGGATCGCAATAACTAATCAATAGTGAGATAGCGAAAGAACCCAGAATAGTGGACTGACTATTATTATGCGTATACCGGTAGTTATGTAGAATTAAATCAATAGCAAAGGAAGAAAGTGATAATAACGATACACTTTAACATGTTATAGCTTTCTCTTGTTCATTTAAGAGTCAATATAACGGGACGAGTAACATTGTTTCCATTCAACTATAGATTATATTCACTTCGCGAGCGAGCGCGGAGTGTGCAGAGGGAGGTTGTGCGAGCGAGAGGACTGTGACGTAAATCTACTGGACTGGATTTCAAATGTCGCGGATTTTCCGCATCACTTTTACCATTGAAGAAGCGCCAACTATGATGGCAGCGACAGGGTTGTGGATAAACATCGGTATGCCACAAGATATCAATAGCTGACGGTGTTAACAGGTAAATCAGTCATTCAACCTCCTGCTCTGAAAACGAAACCACTCCTACGTCTTGGAATATGGTGCATTCATTCTCGTCATTTACCTTATTAAAGATCTATTGTCTGTCTAACATTGTGGAGCTTTCAAATAAAAAAAAAAGTGAACGTGATATCTGAGCTGTCGTATGTTTAAGCATCCTAAAATCAAGTTTGGAAATGTGCACCACTGTAAAGAATGCATGAATGAACGTCCACTCCATGAATATACACTGCAAAAGGATTATAAAGATAGCCTAGATCGTGCACAGTAAGGCATAGGAGGAAAGGACATGGTGAATCCCTGAGTACTCGTAATTATAACCCATTTAAACCACTATAATATAATTCATTTTGAAAACATTTGTTTTTCAAGGGACGTTCATTTTTAGACTCTTAATGGTAGACACTGTAAGCAGGGATGCCCGACGGATGATTATGATAGCTTACATTTTTGTTTTCAAAACTGTGCTCATTGTAAGTCCGTGCACTATATGCGGACACTATAGTACCAGTATCTTAGATAGCACAGAAATCTATATTTTGGGAGAACTAAAATATGTTTGATGTTTGTATATTGGGTCTGTTGGCGTGGTGTGGTGTGTGTGTGTGTGTGGTGTGTGTGTGAGTGTGTGTGTTGTGTGGGTGTGTGTGGTGTGGTGTGTGTGTGGCTGTGTGTGTGTGCGTGTGTGTGTGTGTGTGTGCGGTGTGTGTTGTGTGTTTGCGCGCGTAGTGTGGTGCCCTGTGTGGTGTGTGCGTGTCATTAACGACTTTTGATACTGAATGCAATGTGTGTATAAACAAAGGGATGTGCACGGTATATGTCACAGCTGTGAAACGGGGAATACTAATTCCTGCAACCACTTTAGAAGAACATTGTTAACTAAGGACGTTTCCTTATATTTTTTTCTATATCAGCTTCCTTATTGGTACGCCATCCCTTGCAATGACGATACATTAGTAGTTTTGAACTTACTGGTTTTGTTTTTCTTTCTTTCTTTCTCTTTAAGTTTATTATGCTTTTCACTGCACATTCCTTCTGTTTGCTTGTGCTTTATCCGTCCTTCTAGAGTTCAATTTGATCGCCTTGGATATCTTAATAACAAATATTAAAATAAAATTCATCCAGTTAATTTTTAATTACGTAAGGGGGTCACAAGTTGTACAAGATAGCTCTTAGTTAGGCGCCTCCTCCGATTTCAATTTAAATATGATACTTTGTGTTGTTGATATCAACACAACAAAAGAAGTAACGAAACCCCTTTTCAAAATATATAACTGTAAAAAAGAACGGTGTTGAGCACACATAATTTGCAAGTGATTTCTGCACTAATTGACTAACATTGATTTGAGAAAATAGTGATTGGTCCGTCAAGCTCAATGCATGGAGTGAGCACATATTAAAGGCAAATAAGTCACTTTCAAAAGTCAGCAGGGTCATTTTGTTGTTTTTACTGAGGTGCAGGATTTGGCACAAATTCTTCGGTTTCTGGTGAAATGATAATCGCTATTGTATGTAATATCTATCGTTTGATCCTCTTTAACCCCTTTGACCACTTTTTGCATTATTTTTACGCCTTCATGTGTATGTGCAATTTAAAAATTTCCCACCACTTTCTTCGATTTTGAAATGGTAAAATCCATTAATTTAGCTGCAAAATTAATATTCCGAATTTTTTCAGCAAAATTGTATCTTTACGTGTGTACAACATAAGAGGTTGCTTTAACCATGACATCGGGCTGATTGAGTCACACTTTATAAATAAAGGAAAATGTCATCTATTTACCATTATTCTTTGGCATATAGAGAATCGGACTCATGTGACTTTTGAAAAGTGGCATTTCACCTTTAATGCATGCTCATTTCATCGCATGACCAACAAAACCAATCACATTTTCAACACAGAAAGTTAGTCAATGAGTGTAAGGAATGACTCTTGCGCCAAATTGTTCTGCACAAACTTGTTTTGTTAGACAAGTTATGGTATTTCAAAGGGGGGTAGTTACCTTTTTTGTTGTGTTATATAAATATGTATTATCATTTAAATGAAAATACCTAGTGGGAGGCGTTGCGAGAGGGTTGTATGTATGGAGCTTTATATATTTCTGATTATATCTGTAATAATTTATACTCATGTATTCTGTTGATACGAAATAAAAAAATCCAAATTTTTCTTCAAGTTTTTTGTTTTAACTTTCGCTTCATTCATTTTGTGCTGCAATTTTGTTCAAACAGTGAAACAAATGATCAGTGGGTACACCAATTTTTGTTGATAAAGATGGTGAGGTAAAAGTTTATCTAGGGTCCAAAAGGCAACTTTGCTCATTTCCTTTTATTTCTGAATCAATTATCAAACTTTCTAGGGACAAACGTAGACGTGTGCTGGCGCATGTGAGGGCTTTTGTGCATAAAGTGTTGTTCAATGACTTGCGAAAAATGGTCAGTCGGCTCATACCGACGATGTGGTGTGTAGGTGTGGGGGGGGAGGGGATGGAGAGAGGTCAGAGGGATCGAGTGGGTAAGGGGGTCAAAAGGTTCAAATAATGATTGTTATTTCTGAAATCATTTTGGTTCAAACTTGGAACCAAATGTATCAGTCGGTATACCACATGTTTTTGTTAAGAGGATGAGAGGTGCAAGAGGTAAATCTGAGGGCTCTAAGGTCATATTGCATGTTTTACTGAGAGAGAGCAGGCGAGACTCGTGGTTCGCGGAAATCATGGCACCTTATATAATGTACTGCCCGTCTATTGGCCGCAATAGATCGTACCAAATAGTTTCATGAAATAAACCCATTCTTCAATGTTCAAAATAACATATATTTACTTCCTTGAGTCCATATACGTTAGGCACGAACATAGCATCAAAAATCAATGGGAGGAGGCGTAATTCCCTGAAAGACAAAGGCCCTGCGACGGGAAGCGCCTTCACGATATAATAAAATAATACCTAACAAACCAAACAATATATATCTTCTATATATAAACCCTCAAAAAAGTTTGGAAGAATACGGAGTTTGATCGTTATATCTCGCGTCTCGCAAGTTATAATCAATGCAAAGCTTGGTATCATCGGAAAGATTATTAACTTTCTTTAAAACGCATACCTTCCTGTTATGATTATGCCATCAGGGAAAACGGCAGTATTTTAAAAATGGGGTAAATGTAAATTGAAAAGCCTTGCAAAATGACCAAAGTTCGGTAAGTCGTCCCCCCCCCAATTTTGTTGTTGTTGATGAGTGAGGGTTTTTCCAATGTCTCTTTGGGTGTGTTAAACACTCTGATGTGAACGTTGACATGGATAGAAAGAAACACCTGCACAGTAGCAAACAACAACAACAAAACAGTGAAAAAAAAACATGTAGGGGGTCTATGGGCATAAAGCTGGACATAAGACTAGTTAATTTCAAGGCCCTTTCACTCGCAATTAACACCACAAAGTGATAAAAAAAAGTGCGAGCAGCCTTGATTTTGCATGGATTATCAAGGAGAAGAGTGTATGCCTCCTTGTATAACGAGAATGGACTCGGCCTGCACATCAGCCCAGACCTCAACCTCCTGTGAACATTTGTGGGATCCAACTGCGGGCTGTAACGCGAAGAGACTCACCGCAATGCAACGACGGTAGCTTGCGGTACAATTAATGATTGACGAGTGGGATCCATCTCACCAAGGAACGAATCACTAAAGAGATCATCACAGTATTGGGAACTGGGCCAAGGCGGTTGGTGCAGGCACGAGGGTCCGTCCGACCTCGATATTGAACTCTGATGCATGTATTAAAATTCATGACATTGATGAAATCAAAGATCGCATGAAGATCGGTTTATAAGGTTCAATGCAACATACCCATGCTGAGGTGCAGTGCTGCTCACTTCGTATAAGAGGTTACTTTTCTTCAGATTTTTTTTGGATTTATACTTGGAAGAACTCAGGAAGAACTGCACATTGTGAATAACTTGGTATAATACACTCTCATTTTACATCGTTATGTGACTTTGTTTCATTTAAATCGTCGACAAGCAGTGGCTACATCTCAAACTTTGACTCTCATGGCCGTTAGCAAGATTGCCCAGTCCCACTATATGGCGGTGGGTGTAAAGAACGACCGATATAAAGGTACATCCTGGGCGAGAAAAGTATTTCAAATATAAAACTACCAAAAAGGAATAACCAATGAGAGCATCAACCTATGCTTTTGAACTGATTTCATCTGCTCACAAAAAAAGTAGCCCGAAGGACTTTGTAAACCTTGAATTTTATCTGCGGTGAAACTGACTCAAAACTCTACCACATTTTGAACATCGAATCTGCCGAACATTTTGCTTGACAAGGGTAGAAAGTGACCTTAACGATGTATCCAGATTACAGTCGGACGGGCTAACAGATGGCGCGAGAGCGGGGTGCCCATGCGAAGAGACAAGGCCGTCGAGTGCAAGAGAGCGAGAGAGCGAGAGCGAGGGTGGTGCAACGCTGCGGAGGTCTCCTTCTGTGCAGTCGCAGAGACAAGATTTGTAATGCCGTTTGTCAAGCATGAATAACCGCATCGATGAACTTCGCATGATGTGAAAAAGCTCCAAACATGCCGGGAAGCCATCTTGACCTGCCACAAAAACAACGCGGCTTCGGAAACCCCATCCTACCTAACGACAAACATGAATCGCGGAATCCCAACGTATTCAACATCGACAGGGGGTGGATGTTGCGGGGGGGCTGGATGGGGGGGGGGGTGGAGGACTGACGCCGAGAAGGACCAGTCGTTACCCAAGCCAACGCTCGTCCCACCCGTCCGCTCCGTCACTCCTGCTCCAATTCAATACTCTACGATATATTCGCATCAACCTCCTTGGAATTTCCCGCACCACTGGCGCCTTCTCGGCCCGTGGCCCACCGCGCGTGTCTCCCGCATATATGCAGAGTAGGAGTGAGTTTCCGAGGTCCCCGTTCCCGCCCTGAGATCTTTTTTGGAATTGCAACACCATCCGGTCCCACCTAACCTATTATAATTCATTCAATGACTTCAAATACATTCCTAACCTCGACTGCCCAAAACCCGTCTGGACCACTACGCCCCTTTGCCTGTTTCAACTAGCGTGCGTCGCTCATACGCTTACCGTGGTTCAGGACCTTAACCGCGAGATTGGCTCTAATTGGGAGAACCTAACCACCGTGCTTAACAGATGTAGACATGAGATGCGAAGTGTCACCGTTGCCTGCGAGTTCGGGGGGCGACAGGGTGGGGGGTTGAGGCTCGGCGGCCGGGGAATTCAACTCGTTGCCCGTATTAGGACCAGGCCAAGAAGAGCGCGCCCGTGCTATAAATTGACTTAACTTTGAATGATGCAAAAGTAACGTGCACCGCTTCACAAACATAATATCAACATCACACAAATCAAAACTACGTAGAACCAAGTGTTTACCAAGTACAAATCAAGTCGTATGCTTGTAAATTTGTGTGAGGGTAAAGAATGCCAAGCTGCAAAAAGTTTAGAATTATGTTATGAACATTCGTAGTCTAATTAGTAAGCTGGATCACTGAAATATATTATCGAATAATAAGATTGATATTCTATGTCTCAAATGAAACTGGTTTTGTGATGAAAAGTATTTAAGTAAGTAGATGAGTTGCAAATTAGAAGTTTAAACATATAAAGGAAGGATAGGTCAGCGTTCAGGTGATGGTGTGCAATCTATAATATCAGACAGCCTGCATTATGTTAGGCGTAATGAATGGAACGCCCAGTGGAAACTTATATGTATAGTTACGTCATTATCTTCTTTTCAGAAATGTGCTGTATTTTGTGTTTATCGACCTCCATCTAACGTCTCCTTCTTTGATAGATTAACCATTGTTTAGAATCAGTTTCAGTCTTCGTGTATCTAATTGATGAAATATTGCCTCTCAGGTGATTTAAACTGTAATTTCTTGACCGCACAAACTCATCTTTCACTCTCTAGTCTTGGATTGTTTTTAGGGTCTTTGAATTTAAACAATTGATGTGATAACGCCTACCGTGTCGACGAGATCAAGCTCATTATTGATGTATAATGTTCTATTCAAAGTGTGAAACTATTATTGAACACTGGATGTGTACATACTTTTTGAATGACCATTTTCCTTGTTTTATGCAATTCCGAAAACTTAAACCCAAAGTTGTAACTAGTTTTCTACAAAGAAGAGAGCAAGATAATAATTAAAAGGAAACTGGATAGTAAAGATTTGTTGAAAATCTTCAGAAAAGCGTCCTTGGTCAGTTCTAAGTGAGATAAATGATGTCAATCTCTTTGGATAATTGGAAAGGAAATTTTATCAAATCACTGACCAAGTTTGCTTCCAGTAAACTAAATTCGAGTTCGTAAAAAAAAACCTACGCTTGGATTACAGTGACTTGAGAAAAGTTAATGAAGAAAAACGTACTCATGTCATAAGAAGTTTTGACTGCTGAAAACAAAATGATACAACAAACAATGTATGATTCCTGAAAATATGGACGTAATATATAGAAAATTAACGAAAATGAAGTAAATTACTTTATTCACAAAGTCTAAAAAAGGGATTATTCATTACAAAATTCAAAAAACAATATGAATGATCCCAAATGTAATGTGGAGATGGCTAAACCGTTTATTACCGACGGGGAGAACGACTCAGCTCTTCCTTTAACTTGGGGTTGAAATAACGGTTGGATTAGGGCAATGAGACGACGAAAGTATAAGCATATGCATTTCAATGAAATTTTTTATTGAGTCCGTAAGTAATTCCTGATAATGTAATTGAAGATCATGTCACCCGTACAGATATTGTGTCAAATGATGTTTTTAATGATAATGTTGCCCCAATGTTCGATTTTGAAGAGTGTTAATGAAAATATGGTTATCGATCTTCTTCAAATTTAGACAGAAGAGCGGGGGGGGGGTAGTAAATCTAGCTGGTATAGAAGGCATATGTGCAATCAAGCGTAAATTAGGAAAGGCATGAAATAGTCATCACACTTACACAGTTTAGATTAATAAAACTCCGGCAAAAATGAAGTTTGGGAATCTGAGTTGGATCGGTTTTTATATGGGCGGCGCGCGAGGTGAGGAGAGAGAGAATGCAACGGGGAGTTGGGTACAGGGGCGGGCGAAAGATTATTTAATTTCTTTAAAATGATAACCCTATTTAATTATGAAATATGCCAATCAGGAAACAGCAGTATCTTAAAGTGGTGATAAGTGTAAAATTGAAAGGCTGCAAATACCAAGTCGGTAGATCACACAATTTTGGTTGGGTTGCTGATGATGATTCCATATGTCTCTTCGTCGTTAATGATTCTAAGATGTGAACATTGGCGATGGGTTTGAAACAAACCTGCACAGGTAAGTAAACAACAACAAGCGAACAAGTAAAAAAAATAAACCAAAAAAACGGTATGGGCATTTAAAACTTAACATAAGGCATTAATCTCACATGACATCCCACAATTAAGCACACAAGTAATAGAAACAGTGCACTTAGCATATGATTTTCGTAGGATTTCTCCAGAAGAAGAGGGTATCACGCAGAATGGAACCTGGCCCCTGCATGCAGCCCACACCCTCAACCTCAATTGAACATTTGTGGATCGGACTCGCAAGGGCTGTAGGGAAGCAGAGTCACAAATGCAACAACATTGTAATGAGGTCTCGTCGTACTGATTGACGAGTGGTAATGCATCCACGGCAACGAAATCACAAAGCTCAATCCAACAAGCATTGCGAAGCGGTGCCAGGGGCGGTGGTGCGGGCACGTGGGTCATCCACGCCGATACTGAACTCTGATCAGTCATTTAAATTCACTTGAAAATTGATAAATCAAAGATCCACTGTGAAGAATTAACATGAATACCCATGAAATCAAGCTCCTGCATGCCACTCTTTGTGTGTGTTTGTTGTGTTTAATGGTGGTAAATAGTCTGTGAGATCCAAATGCCTTGTGTCCAGTTTGCCAAATGCCCATAAATTTTTTTTTTACTTTTTATTGGTTGTTGTTTGCTTACTTATGCATGTGTTAGTTCAATCCATGCCAGGTTGCACATTCAGAAGTGCATAACAGCTGAAAGACAACTTAGAAACTCCCCATCAACAACACAAAAAATGTGTCTTACACGCACTTTGGGTCATTTTGCAGCTTTTCAATTTACAACTTTACACCAACGTCTTTTAAACCTGCTCTTCTCTGATAGCATAAAATCGTAACCAGTAGTGTTTCATTTTAAGAGAAAATTAAAGGTAATCTTTTCAGATGATACCAAGATTGACATTGATTTATTACCACAAAACGGGAGATACAACTGATAAAACTCTAAGATTTACAAACTTTTTTGAGAGTTTATCGTCAATTTTGATTCCGGGTTTACCCAATGAGATGGAAGAAGCTCAAAAATTTATCACTTTATAAGAAGGGAAAATTATTTGGTTGTGCAATTACAGACCAAGTTGCAATTTTTGCCTGTTGTAAGCAAAGTAATAGAAAAGGTTGTCCCATAAACAAGTTGTATGCACATTTAACCTCATGTAACCTTTAAATGATTCACAAGTTTGGTTTCAGACGCAGGTCATATCGACCTCGCAGCCCATTGGCTCTATGACGACGACTGGTTACGCTTCATTGATATCGGGGAGATAATAGGCGCAATTTTCATTGAAACATTGAAACGGGTGCATTTGAACCGTTAATCACGACTCATGTAACTAAGTTACGTCACAAAGGTTGTTTTCCGATAGATAATCTTGGTTTATTTCGTATCTTAACCCTAAAAACCAAGGGGGGGGCACATGTTGCCCCAACTCAAATTTTTTCGCGGCACGTCCACATTTTTGTCGAAATGTGATCAAACCTTGTGACTTTTCCTAAAATTTTACGCGCGAACATTTTGGTTGTATAGTTTTAGGGTTACCCATGAAAACGTGGTTGCCATGGCAACTCATCATTTGAAGGTCATGTGTGTCATTTTTTGGTGTTTTCTTCTATTTTACCTACCATAGAAGAGTTACTGCCCACGTTGTTTTGTATCTATGACTCCCCAAATATGACATGAAACGTATTTTCATCTATTTCGAAAACATATTCAAACACATTTCTTTTGTTTTTTCTTTATTTTGAAGGGAAAATGGCCAAAACAATAAAAACATATAAAACAAATATTGAAAATTCATTTTCTTGCATTTTTTCTTTTATTTTCACTTCAATTTTACAATTATCAGATTACAAGATTCATCGTATCAAAGTGCAATTCCATCAATAAAGTTTACCAGAATGATAAAAAAAATGCATATTCAGGTATTTTAACTCTTCGTGCAACAACAGTGCATAGTAATTTTGCCAGTACGCATTACATTCCCACTATATGATTAGTAAACACAAATAGAGTTTCCAAAACAGTCAAAAGTTTATTCAAATACTTATTGTCGTATCTAAACAACTATGTGATCTGTAATATTTAGAGACAATATTAATCACTTGGCAGTGTATACAAGGATATTAAAGACGAAAACTTCGAAATATTCAAGCAAAATCCATATTCTATGTATTTCATTATATTAGGGAATAGCCCCCCATGTGGTGACCTTGAGAAATTTGATGTTGTGTTTGTAGAGTTTTGAGTGCTTTGCATGGTGCGCAAATTATGAGAGTGATTGGTCAAAAAAATACAGATTTAGAGAAAGGGGGCACAATGTCCCCCCCCACCTTGGGCGCCACGGAGAGCCAAAATAGCTTTGGCTTTTTAGCGGTTAACAGAACTCAAGCGTGGGTCGGGGCACTCTTTCAGATAACATATCGGTTTCTTTGGGGGTGCCGCAAGGATTCCATTCTTGGACCTCTCCTCTTTTTAATTATATAGATGATCTAGTAAAAGCCCTCAACCATTGCAGTGTACGATTATGCTGACGATACTAAATATAATGTTCATAGCACTTCTATTTTGGATATTCAATACAAACTCGAAGAAGAATTTAATTCCTTTAAAAGTATGGTTGAATGCAACAAGTTAACTACTATAATACAAACAAGAACCAAATTTATGTTAATGGTACGCTCAACGGGTTGCTGATATTAACCAAAAAGGAAGGTATAACATTAAATTCAACGGTGAAATTCATTGAACAATGTAACATCGCGTAAAATGTCTGGTGTGATAATCGATAGCATTTATCTTGGTCCAACCATTATGTTTGTAAAAAGGTATTTGCAAAGCCTTGGTATCTTCGAAAATCAGGGATCTTGTTGATCCTAAACACTTTGAAACGTTATACCTATGCTTGGTGGCAATACACTTGATTATGCGCGAAAATTTGGGGGCTATAACTTTTAATATGCAAATGATCGAATAATAAAGTTACAAAAAAGAGAGCTAGAATATCCTGAGATGTAATGTTATAACAAGCCCTCTAAAGAAAAGTTTGATGAATTGAAATGGTTTACCGGTTCAATGTTCGGTGGGATATTAAATAGGTTTGTTATGTTAAGCTTAAAGGTCTTTCATCAAATTTTATCGAAATAATTAGTTGAGATTTGCTGTGAATCCACACCAGTTTGCTCCAATTCCCACAGATTTCAAGCACGTAGATGTTGCTGGCAAAATAACCTGGTCAACTCCTGGAAAGTTCATACTGAAGTTTTAACGA
>JZLH01S0259237.1:28030-40076 GCA_001188425.1 Eucidaris tribuloides | reverse complement strand
CACACACACACACACATCACACACCACACACACACACACACACACACACACACATACACCAACACACACTAACACACACACACACACAACACACATACACACATACCACCACACAATACACACAACATAAGACAAGACAGACACAGACACTCACACACAACACACACACTGACACAGACACTCACACACAAACCACACACACACGCACACACACACACCTACACCTGCCACACACACCCACACACACCCACCCCCCCACACACACTCACACACACACACACACACACACACACACACACACACAACAACCACACACACCACACACACACACACCAACACACACACACACACACACACATACACACACGAGACAGACCACAGACACACACAAGCACACACACTGAACACAGGACACCAGACACTTCACACACACACACACACACACACACACACACACACACACAACACACACACACACACAACACACACACGAAAACGGTGGGAATGCATGCTTTCTTAGTACAGTACATGTTCACACTTTTGTTATTTCACTATATTTGATAAATAACACGCAGTGACAAAAAATAGAGTTTGAAGGACTTGGACTTGTCTCAACTTTGGATGTCCTTCTTCTCAGAGGAGTTGTTATAAACAACTCCCTGTCTTCCTCTTCCATGAACAGTGATGTGCAGACAAATTACAAGCAATTCATGACAAGGCAAATGAATCAAGCATTCGACTCGAAGCTCGAGAGAATGAACGATGCTTTAAACCAGTACAGTGTATAGCAGTAGTAGCTCAGTTGATTTGCCCATGCGGATATCGTGGTGAGTGCGGACTTTTGCATTGCGCGGCGCCATGCTGATTTAAAGTAATATAAACGTAGACTCTACTAGTCGCTTTGTATGCTATTATTACTGAGATTGCCTTCGCCAGGGTGCTAAACGAAAACGTGCAGCCCGGCTGAAAGGTGAGAGATGGACATTACCAACGTTCCTACGTGCGCTGTTCACCGCATTTGTCTATTGTGTGGGGACGAAACACACACTCTCATACACACCATTTGATTTCTGATACATTTCAATTTTGTACAGGGGTCTTGGATATTGAGCAAAATCTGAACCCTATTTTTAAATAAGCATGAATACATTAAACTGATTATTGATATTGTCTTCAAACCAACTAAAGCAAAATGTTCACTATTATGCTGTAACTATACTCAATGCCAGTATAATCTGTTGTACAGTTTTTTTTGTTATTAATTTTCAAAATTAACAAATATTATTTTTAACACCTAGTATATCTCGCCATCTTTCCACTATACGAGTGTTTCATAGATCACTGCAGTATACTCACAGGTATCAGTCAGGATGGTCTCCTGACCAGACCCATCGCGACGAGCCCGCCTGATGACGTCTGTGTCACCATCACACCAGTATACCATGTCCTCTACTGGGTCGTAGTCTACATCGACAGGCCAAACCAAACCACGTACTGGAATCTCCGCGAAGTCTACATCCAGTAGAGATCCATTGATAGTAAGGTTACTGGTGTAGATCTTGTCATTCAAATCATCGGTGATAAACGCCCTGTACATAACTAGAGGAAGAGAGAGAAAGAAGACACACGATACACATGGGTCAAATATCAGATGATATGTAATGAGTCTGAAAAATATATTCGGTTTTTGTTTAAAAAAGAACCTGTACAACAATGAAATAGAACAAAGAGGGTGTCATGAATCTTGTAAAACAAAACATGAACTGTGCTACGGTTGATCTGCATGAGTAGCATAATATTGTGGGAAATATTCTTCGATTCGTAAAATAATGAATTACTAGAGTTCTAACCTGAAATCCTAAGTTCTGCGTGTTTCTGATAAAACCACGAGATGTGCATTTTTTCATTAATTTTGATTTTTAATTATGTAAGGTAATATTCCTTTATGTAAATATGTATTCTAGGCCCTCTCTATGCATGCTATCATTTTGTAAACTAAGCAATGTCAGCTTTTGAAGTGAATTTTGTCTGTGTATATTACAATAAACCAATGTCATTTTCATTTGTGTTTTTTAAAATCACGTTATACTGAGAGGTCATATTCAAAATCAAAAATCGAAAATTCGAGCCGAGGTTTATTCCTCTCCTATTACAATAACCACGTCGTTCATGATGGTTAAATTCACAATTGAGTAACGGGCGCATGAAAGCAAATAGTAAAATGCATAATTGGGCCGAATGGTCGTGTTTTAATCGGTCTTTGTGAAAAACAAAAACAAAATAAATCTGAAGTTGATCTTGTGCTTCACGAGATCAGAATAATCACCCCCCCCCCATTACCGCATTTGAATTTAAGTTGGATGGAAACTGCTTCCAAGCCCCCCCCCCCCTACCACACACACCTCCGTCCCACCCTACACCGATGCATCGGCTTAGACCAATTGGGTTTCAAAGACATGAAGTGTAAGCCTAGTCCGCCATGTCTGCATGACTTTGTGTGGGGACCATCGGAGAACGTATCAAAAGTTGACGCAATATTTTTTTTATTGTAAATGTCTTTGAACTTAAGCATTGCATGATTTGAAATAACCATTGTTTGTCTTGGATGGCCTCCACCTATGGTGGACAAAGCAGTACATTGTTCCTCAAAACCAGATTGGTCTATAGACTATCCCCGCAATTACACCATTTGCAAGTAAACGTCATGTTAACCCTAGCAAATCTGCATCGTGGTCACTGCGCAAAATTACCAAATAGAGTTTTGGCGAATGGTAAAAAATGAAATTCTTTGTTTTTATGCTTCTAATCTTTACCTATCTGTCAATGCCCTGAACATTTTGTCGCTTTGAAACTCTTCCATTTTTGGGAAACTGCCCAAAATGTAAGATGTTGGGGGCATTTTTTTCATAGGTGATTTGCATTGAAGTCCACGCCTAAAAATAAACTTTGATAGTTCAGAATCGAAATACAATTCTTAAATCAGTTAATGAAAGGAAATTTTGATATGCAGCCTTTTCTCCGTCCATTTTTGTTTCCATTTCAGTCCACTGAGTTACAACTTTATACAACATAATCATTTTGGGTTTTTAACAGCATCGATTCCATCGGTTTTAATGCGAAAAGTCGAAATATTTTAAAACATCATGAAATATACGTGTGGATTTAATGGAATTTACAATGGAAAATACAAGTCTAAATGATGATAACACAATTTCACCGGAATTCAAATTCACGTGTGTTTGTGAATGCATGTTGTTCACAGAAGCAAGAAAGACTAATGAATCCCATAAAAACAACTTCACTTACCTTTGCATTCCAGTAGTTGTACACAATCCTTGAATGTTGCCGATTTCTTGGGACTGCCAGTAATATTGAAGTGTCGATTGGGAGCATCTCCTTTTTTGATTCGCACACAGACGTACTTGATGTCATTGCAGCTGTTTCTTGTCAAGTCCAAATTATAGAGGACATTGTGGAAGGAAAACGGGTAACCCGTGAGCAGCCTCTTGTTCTCCTGTTCCTCCGACAGAGCCTGTCCAACGAATGATATCTTGGGTCCAGTCCCGTTGGATCGAAGCGAGGCCCAGGCGTTCACTTTCCACAACCCCTGTCCGCTGATATCGTCCGTTTTGTATAGCTTGCCATCATAGTTGACAGTGATATCGAGCGGCACGATATTTTGACGGCTGTCAACCACCGGAAGTGGATATCGTAACGTCACCGTGACGCCCTTGATAGTCACCACGCGTACTGTAGAATAGACATGAATTAAGTTAGATGTATCTTACAAGTGTCATAGTACATGTTTCATAGACTGTAGCGTAGGGCATTGACCAAATAACGCTCTAGAAAAAAAATGTTCCGAAGTCTCCAGATTGTTATTGAAAAATATCATTTCAAAAGAAGTTGCTAATGAGAAAATACATTTGCTCTCCTAGTTTTGTTTGCCCATTGATGACATTATCGACTTATTAATGAGGCAAGTTCTCAGTCCCATTTGTAGAAGAAGGCATCACAGTCAATATTACAATGCAGCGATTTTCACAGACATGAACGTTAATCACTAGATCAGTCTTTACAGCTACGTTATTTATGAAGGCCTATTGCCACATAATGCGCATCGAAATGTACTGTTAAAGACATTCTTTTGAATGAATTTAGCAAAAGCCATTCACGCAATCCTCATTATTTATAGAACGGTTGCGCCTCACCAAAGTTCCTATTCAGTTTTCAAACATCTGCGAATTCACAGAAGCATTATGACTGCATAGGTTGTCAAACATTCCCTACTTTGTGATCGAGGGTATGACGGAGTGACATTCCAGCCACGTAATTTATGTTTGCATATGGTGAAAGTCCCCTGTAGTTTGTACATTAATTTCTTTGTCTCGACATTATATATAACCGTAATAATAAATTAAATTTCTCGAAAACGCGCAATTTGTTTATGGAGAACAAACGTGAAATATGATTTTAGTAATATTTGAATAATAATTAATAAGAATTTGTAAAATGCCAATGATGGGATTACGGAAAGTCACGACTACAGACGATCATTCAGGATAGAGGCATCTAATCGACTTTATCACCTTGGTGGTTTGAAATTAGGGAGCAGAAGTGATGACACCAAACTGGTTCAGAAATAATGTGTGTGCGTGTGTGTGTTGGGGGGGGGGGGGGGCAAACCATTATCTCAGTGCAACTGCAGCTCTCCTATTGGTAGAACCTGCTGCGACGAGATGTGCCTGGTTCGTTATTGTCCACACATATTTCTGAACCAGAGTGACGTCACACTTCGGTACTCAATAACTCAAATGATTTAAGTCTGATTGTCAATGAAAGTAATTCTTATTACTTATCAATTCATATTCCCATGAAGTTTATAAACACTCCAATTAATTTTTGTTAAAAAAGAGATGAAGGGCAGAAGTGCTAGTCAGTAGAAGAGAACAAGAAGGGCCAACCTGAACAATCGTCAAGAAATGAGGCATCAACTATGGCTAACCAGCGTCAAACGATTGTAGACAGGAGTCAACAAGGTGATGAAATACTATCAACACTCAACAAGCAATAAATTGCATCAATGGATCAATATCCACAAACATTCATAACTGATGACCAGTCGATAATTTAACAGCGACCACATGACCTTTGACAAGCGTCAACAAGCATCAACAAACCATCAACAAACCATCAACCAACTGTCAACAAGACACTGAGCATGCCGAGAATCAAAGCAGCCATAACATAAACAACGAACTTCAACCATAGAATTATTTGTTATTGCAGTATAATCGAATATTTACTGAAAAAAAGTTTGGTGGAATTTACTAAGAAGAGGTTTAATAATTGTCTGAACCTACGATTCCATTAAAAAAATGACATAACACATAACTTGTAGCCAATCGTATTTAAACATCTGGAAAATAAAACGATAACTTGACAGAACGGGTAAATGACATATCTTATAGTTTATACGACGTTCATAGGAGTCAGTTAAGAATGCAAGAGCTATTAATCTTGAAATTAAAGGGCAGTGACATGATTGAGCAAATAAAAAGTGCCCCTCGAGTCAAACTGGTTGAAGGATACATGTATACCAAAGATGCACCAACTGGAGTGTATCTCCTGGCTGGAAAGATTTAGCTTGAATTTGTTTAATTGTTTTCGAGTTGAGGGGAATCAAGCATTCCACATACCAGAAATTTAATCCTCCCGAGGCCCGAGAGAAATATATCCTATAGACAGCTACACAACAGATTTGAATGTCATACTGATGTAAGTTATTTTACAACGTGTCAACTTTTGACTGCCAAATTTTCACACTAGAATTCTTGCACAGTTTACTTGATACTAGAATAGTTTCACCCCAAGTTCAGGACTACCCCAATCATGTCATTTACCTTTAAAATACCTTCACTGAATAAGGGATAAAGTTCATTGTGATATATGATGTCGAAAATATATTTGAATGGTCTCTCTTAATCAGTTGTCAATTTGTGTGTGTGTGTGTGTGTGTGTGTGTGTGTGTGTGTGCCCGTGTGTGCATATGTATTCATGTATGTATGTATGTACGTGTGTATGTATGTGTATCAGTATGTTTGTGCGTGCGTGTGTGTTTGTGTGTGCTTGTGTGTGTGTGTGTGTGTGTGTGTGTGTGTGTGTGTGTGTGTGTGTGTGTGTGTGTGTGTGTGTGTGTGTGTGTGTGTGTGTGTGTGTGTGTGTGTGTGTGTGTGTTGTGTGTGTGGTGGGTGGTGTGTGTGTGTGTGTGTGTGTGTGTGTGTATGTGTGTCTGTGTGTGTGTCGTGTGTGTGTGTCGTATGTGTGTGTGTGTGTGTGTGTGTGTGTGTGTGTGTGTGTGTGTGTGTGTGTGTGTGTGTGTGTGTGTGTGTGTGTGTGTGTGTGTGTGTGTGTGTGTGTGTGTGCGTGCGTGCGCCAGCTAATCTGTTTAATAATGTTGTGTAAGACAGAATAACCTAATGTGCACATAAAAGATAGAGTTGGAATATTATTCCGTCATAAAAAAACAAATTTCTGTCTACCTAAGAGGGTGGGGTTGTGAAGGGCGCTAGCATATAAATTGTACCTGTTTTTATACCTGCCCCTTTCCAAAGTGAAGCAAGAAAAGGTGGAAATACAGCGAAAATGGAGGAAACAGCTAAACGGGAAAGAAGAAAGCAAATTTTTGTCCACCGACAGGAAAACTATCTGTAACGTCAGTTGGCAAATGACCATCTAATTAGTTATGTTGTGACCCTAAAGCCGCCCCTGAGAGGCATTCGTACCAGGTTTATGTATTACTGGTGATGACATTCCTCTGTACTCAATCTGAGATTGAAGACATTCTTTGTAAATGTCAATATCACAACCACTTGCCCAATATCAAGTGATCCGTGCAATGCATGGGTTCATAAATATATACCTCGCGACTGCATTGTCGAATTCTATCCTGTGCTTGCGTTGTTTATAAATTGTTAAACAGACACAAATCGGTACCCAGCCTGAACTGTAAATTGTGGGATGTACATACACAAAGAAGTTTTCTTTGACCGTTCAAATGGTTTTTGCAAATTCTTTGTTATTTTGTCGAAATATATCAAAGATAAAAATGAGCTTTTCCTGCTGTTTCAAATTCTGAGCTACATTATCTTTCATGCTATTTGAGTCTCTAAAAAATTTAAGTCCAAATTTAAGTAATGTAGCCCTGAAAAAATGTACTTTAAAACGTGCTTAAAAAATGAAAGTCAATGAGAGACCATTCCAATGTTCCCCATCTCCACCGGAGAGTTAAGTCATATGCCGATATTCATCTGTGCATATTTGGCTAGTGATAGAATAACTGTCTATTGTTTGTGTTTAAAGGCAGTGGATCTCATTTGCAAACATCCCGGCAGACCAGGAAAAGATAACGCATGCCCTTAGGCTATTGATGAAGGGCATGTCTGTGAAATCTGGGGGTCAGTAATAACCTAGAATTTGAAAAATGCGAAAGAAAAACAATAGCCGTTTAATGTACGTTCTATGGTAGGATTTTTTTCTCGAAAGGAAAGAATTCAAATCAGAGTGTAACGGTCACTATAATTCCACTAAAAATAAGTTTCTAGCTTCTATATTTTGCTAAAGGTTCCCAGATGGCATTTTCTTCTAATTTCCATTGTATTTACACCATGTTAATTTTTAGGCATGCAAAAGAGATCCACTGCCTTTAATGATGTTCATTTGTTCAATTTACCACTATCTTATCAGTCAGATGTCAAACTTTGACAATTTTTAAATGGTTCCTCCACAATGTTAAATAGTGTCTTGAATACAGCAGTAGGTTTTTTTGCAATCGTGTCCAGCAAACCCTAAGAATGTAACGGGTAACACATTCTTGTTACGCTTTTAAATATAAGTTGGAAACCTGCTTCGTTAGAACATTTCTTCATGTACGTGGAACTAGTGAATCCATTATACATCGACATAGTGAGAGCCTGAAATAGTTTGGCTCAATTTTGAAGCCATTCGTTATATTTCTATGCGTTGATTTACGTATAAAGCTATGCAACGCAACCACACTAAGGTTTCTTGAAAAGGTTTAAGCTTGTAGACTTTCTTTATTCACCTCCTGAAGTAGTGGCAGAAAGATGGAAATAAATTTATGGGATTGATATTGTGCATTCACTTGTCACCGGTGACGTTAGAACCGAAGTGAAATTAGCCAATATTGCGTAGATGAAAAATCGTGAAATTGCAGTAATGCACGAATAATTCTATACCTATTATTATGCTTAGAACTTTATTAAGATTTTTCTTACTTTAAGGATCCGTTGCTGAGGCTTTTCAAACACAATTATATAGAAACCGCGCTATGCTTGACAAAAAGGTCTTTGAAAGTGGAATGCAATTTCTCCACTGAAAACCTGCTTCTAGTTAAAAAAAAAGAAGTACCCCTCTTTCAACGAATTTTGAAGTATATTTGTTACAGATCTATGGCAGCGTTTTACATGAAATCAAAGCTAACAGCATATATTAGAAAACTGGTAATTTATTGTTCTCTTATAAGACTCGATTTTACGAGTAAGGTCATCGGGAGAAGTATCAAATAACAAAACAAACTAGCAAGTAAGCACGTATTCATAGTTGAAAGTGTGCACAAGTAAAATGAAAACCGTATACACTTTTGATACTTAAAGACACATCATTTCACACGCACACACACAAACACACAAACAGACACACACAGACACAGACACAGACACACGCACGCACACACACACACACACACACACACACACACACACACACACACACACACATGCGCGCGCGCACGCACACACACACAACACACACACACTCACACACACACACACACACACACTCACACTCACACATACACACACACAAACATACTTACACAAACACAAACACACACACTTAAACACACAAACATAAAGTCACAAACACAAAACAATCAGCATAATTATAGTGAATTATAAATTTACGTATACATTGGTATTAATGTTGGATATTTTATTTTACTTAGAGTGGGTGAAAAATTGAACGTTTCATTGTAGTATATCGTAAGACCAATGATGGAAATTTTTAGAGTGTTTGCCGAAATAAGATATTTTAATGGTCATCCCAACTTGAATTCCAATCGTTGAGGAA
The DNA here is from genome assembly GCA_001188425.1 of Eucidaris tribuloides. NCBI lineage: Eukaryota > Metazoa > Echinodermata > Echinoidea > Cidaroida > Cidaridae > Eucidaris > Eucidaris tribuloides. The sequence goes on along the minus strand of JZLH01S0259237.1, from coordinate 30,926 downwards.
ACTAGTTGATGTCAACAAATGTGTGTGCATATGGTTGTGTGTGTGTGTGTGTGGGTGTGTGTAGTGTGTGTGTTGCGTGTGGTGGTGGTCTGGTCTGTCTGTCTGGTGTGTGTGTATATATGATTGGTGTGTGTGCTGTGTGTGTGTGTGTGCTGGTTCATCATGTCTGTGTTTGTGTCTTAATCTGTGTGTGTGTGTCCTGTGTGCTGTGTAGACACTGTGTGTATGAGTGGCTCTCTCGCATGCATGATATGTGTGTCTGTCTGATCTGTCTGTCAAATGATTACCAAACCAACGATGTCTGTCCATGGTGTGTGTGATGTATGGGCTGTGTGTGGTGTGTGTGTGTGTGTGTGACTTGGATTGGATGCGTTTGTTATGGGACTATACCACATCCGAGACTCACACAACCGAGGACAAAATTCCAAAATCGAGGACACATGTCCTCGGATTAAATTACAGCTCTGTTACAACATTTGCATAGGCTTTGTCATTAGTGTTTGCATGTGTTTGGAGTGTAGACACACATCCTACTGGAATTTGTCCTCGTCGGTGTGAGTCAATTTAAGTGCTCGTGCCTCCAAACAAGGTGTCCTCGAAGATTATATTATATTTAAGATGATCTAATAGTATTCCTTAAAAGTGAACCTTCGAGGATGCACAGGGCAATGTTCGGCAAGATACAGTCTAATGTGCCTTCAAAGCCCCCCCCCCCTCTCTCTCCTGCTTCCATGATAACTGAATTAGCATGACGTAATGGAGCAACTAACAAAAGAAAAAAAATAAAAATTAACGTTTCCAATTGTAAGTATATCTTAAAGACCAAGATGAAATTTTAGTAACAGTGTTTGCGTCGAATAGAATATTTTAAGGTATCCAGAACTTGAAATTCACAATCGAGGACAATAGTTTGATGTCAAATGTGTGTTGTGTGTGTGTGTGCTAGTGGTGTGATGTGTGTGTGTGTGTGTCGTCGTGCGTGCGTTGTCGTAACTGCAGCATTAGCTACAAACCAACCATCGCTACATGAGCCAATCGCACGGTCACTGCTACCTAATGAATGTTGATTCCCTAACCTTATCTAGCGTTTCTGCTCCATAGCATTGTGCGGTGTGTGTGGTGTTGTGTGTTGTGTTGTGTATGTGTGTGTGTGTGTTGTGCTGCCTTGCGCGCGTGCCTTGTGTGTGTCGTGTGATGTAGTGTTGTATATGGTGTGTGTGTGCTCATAACACTATTGTGTGTTGCGTGTGTGGTGTATGATGTGTGTGTGTGTGTGTTATGTGTGTGTGTAGTGTGTGTGTGTGTCTGCATCTGTCTGTCTGTCTGTCAGGGTGTGTGTGTGTATATATAAATGAACTGTGTGTGGCGTGAATGAATTGTGTGTGGGTGTGGTGTGTGTGTTGTGTGTGTGCGTTTGTATGGCCTATACAATCGAGGATCACACAACGAAGGACAAATCCAATCGAGGGACAACATTGTCCTCGATTAATTACACCTCTGTTACAACAATTTTCAATAGGTTTTTTTTCTTGGGGGGAGAGATGTCCACGAATGTAGAGTTAAAACACGTCATTAAGTATTTGCATGTGTTTCGGTGGGAGACACACATCTACTGGGAATTTTGTCTCGTGTGTGGGTCAAAATTTCAAGTGCTCGTCTCCAAACAAGGTGTCACTCGGACAGTATTTGTATTTTCAACGGTTCCTGCGTACATACGCCCATATAAGTGATTATTTGTGTGTGTGACCATCATGATTGTGACTACGCAATCTATGCTCGCGTGTGTTGTGTGTGGTTTGTGTGGTGTGTGTGTGTGTGCCACATGTCGTGTGCGCGCGCATGTGGTTGTGATATTGTGTGTGGTGTGTGTGTGTTTGTTGTGCTATGTGTGTGTGTAATAATGCTGGTGCTATGCGGGGTCGCTGTCTGGTGATCTGCTGTCGTGTGTGTGTCTGTCTTGTCGTGTTTGTGTGTGTGGTGTGAGAATGAGTTGTGTCTTTAAGTTATCAAAAGTCGTACGGTTTTCATGCTTACTTGCCTGCACCACTTTCAACTAATGAATACGTGCTTACTTGCTTAGTTTGTTTTTGTGAGTTGATACTTCTACCGGATGAACCTTACTCGTAAATCGAGTCTGATAAAGAGCAACACGATAACATTACCAGTTTTCTAATATTATGTAGTTAGCTTTTGAATTGTCATGATATTATAAACGCTGCCGACTAGATCTGTAACAAATATACTTCAAAATCGTTGAAGGAGGACGGAGGGTACTTCTTGTTTCTTGTAACTAGAGCATGGTGTTCTTCCAGTGGAGAAATTGCATTCCACTCTTCAAAGACCTTTTTTGTCAGAGCATAGCGCGCGTTTCTAATGGATTGTGTTTGAAAAGCCTCTAGCAACGGATCCTTAAAAGTAAGTAAAAATCTTATAAAGTTCTTAAGCATAATTAAATACGGATATAGACATTTATTACGTGCATTACTGCAATTCAACGATATTGTCATCTACGCTAATATTTGGGTAATTTCATTCGGTTCTAAGTCACCGGGTGACAACGTGAATGCGACAACTATCCAATCCCATAAATTTATATTCCATCTTCTACTGCGCCACCTACTTCAGTGAGCGGTGAATTAAGAAACAGTCCTACAGCTTAAACCTCTTCAAGAAATCCTTCCGCAGTGTGGATTCGACTGTTCGCTATAGCTTCCATACCCGTAAAATCACCAGTGCACCACGTAAATATAACGAATGGTTCAAAATTGAACGCCAACTATATTCAAGGCATCTCACTATGTCGATTGTTATCTATGGAAATTCATCGCTCGTCCACGTACATTTGGTGTTGTGTTCTAACGAAGTTTCCAACTTATATATTTAAAAGGCGTTAACC
>JZLH01S0259218.1:3992-15581 GCA_001188425.1 Eucidaris tribuloides | reverse complement strand
TTTAGTCAACATTTAGAGCTTTGCATCGTTTCTTTAATGTATGAAGGGATGTACACATTTGAACATTACCAGGGAGAGGGTTAAACAAACTGGCTCCAACGTTATGCAAAAGAATTTCTTGTGTATCCTGTCCTTGGCCGGGGTAGCTGGAGGGGGCATTTTAGAGAATATCGTGTCTAAGTTACAATTCGTTGGCATCCTTACAATCTTTCATCCAATGATCGAGATGGACGGTACATAGAGGTAATTGAGATTCGTCTAGCACGACAACAATAACATTGTACGCTGTTTGAAAGACATATTTCATGCGTCATGAGATTTCTTAAAATCTCGTTTGATTCTGAGGAGAGCGCTAAACAACAAACGCATATCAATCACACTGAGTCCCCAAGGACTGTGATATGTGTCGGCAATTACTTAGCTGTCATGGTACAAGGGTTTTAGTTGACAAACCGCGCAGGTAGAAATTGTTTATTGGATGTACATTTGCCACTTAACATTTTGGCAAACAGAGAACGTGTGAACATAAATATATTGGTGCATTAACAACGACTGCGGGAATAAGGACGAAGTCGCCTTTCTGTGTACTCACGATTCCTATTCGATGCATCATATCAATTAGTTTGTTGAATTTCAACTGAAACTTCGTTATTCAGATGACACGTTGTAGTGTTCACTGAAAAGAATTGACGTACAATATACCTATTCTTTTTGCAACGTCAATACTCGGCCTCTTTTGTCAGCATAATCAATTACAAGTTGGGGAAAAAAAAATCACATTTCTGTGTGTTCCTTGACATTATCCGACCAGCTCGCGAGTTGATTCAGTGTATGAGATTTGGAGTGCCTCGTTCTCACAAAATATCAAAGCAGAAGGAATTCCTGACGAAACTTGCTTGTGTTCAACGGAGATTAAGAAAAAGAGAGAAAAAAAATCATGTCTCTGTGTGTGCCTCGACATTATCCGACTAGTTCGCGAGTTGATTCAGTGTTTAAGATTTGGAGAGCCTCGTTCTTACAAAATATCGAAGCAAAATGTACTGTGGTTTCCTAAAGAAACTCGCTTGTGTTCGACGGAGATTGTTTTGTTTTCAATAAACAACACTTCTGTCTTCTGCGTAATTAAGGCAGACCTCGGGGTCAAAACCCAAACAATTATTTTATAAGCAGACATCGGAAATTTAATTCACAAACAAAATAATCAGAGAAAATAACTAACGAGTTCGAGAAAACGTAACTTTGACGTCAACCCGTTGGACCTGTTTCGCTTTGTTGCGATTTTTGTCATTAGATCCAAACGTTCAGTACATCTCGGCAAATGTTTTCACCCGTGCACAACAACCGAGGTCTTAGTCACCAACGTCGTCAGCTTTAACTTCTATTGTCATCATCCCCATCACCATCGTCATCTTCATCATCACCATCATCTTCTTCATCATCATCATCATCATCATCATCATCATCATCATCATCATCATCAAATCATCAGCTTCATCACCATCAGCATTATTACTTCATAATAACCGTCTTCAAACTTTTCAAGCTTACCGTTGTTCCATTCGAAATTAAAATCGTAAGTTCCAGCAATGAACAGAAGGATGAAGCCCAGACAAGAAAATATACTCATCAACGGCTTTAGCTTTCCTGTATGATAAAAGTGTTAACGTATCGGAACTTCACCAAAGACCTGCAATAAGGACACTATTAGTCACAGGTTTCCGAAGATATGGACACATTCAGGGCCATTGATTGCAATGCCAAAGGATTTGTGGCCGGCTAAAGAATACAATATGTACTGAGATAACACGTACGTACGGCTGCCAGACTCAAAATGGGCACACCTGTGGCTGCAGCTTAATTAGCAGTTTCAATTCGCTTTTTAAGCGAGACGTTCTCGTCATGTTCATCGCTAACAGTCATCACCACTCTCTCCCCCTCTCACCACCTTAGTTTGTTACGCTCTCAAGAGTTCTGTACTGCGAATCTATCTTTGTCGCTATCGTTTGTCTACATCATAAGATGGTCAATGATCGGTGTTTTGTTATATGATTAATTACTTCAATAATTTTATGGAGCACAGCACAATAAATTGCAGCCTATCTAACATGGAAACTAACATCACAAATGTCACAACTACTGATCTACCACATGACATAATACCAGTAGCAATCGTCTATGGGGGACTCATCTTATTTACGCTGATTGGAAACGCGTTCGTCATGGCGGCTTACGCAACTGACAGCCAACTCCGGAAACATGCCGCCAACTTGATCATCGCCAATCTAGCGGCTGCCGATTTCTTAGTAGCTTCATCGTCCCTTACCATAAACTTGGTATGGATGGTGACGGATGATTGGATTCTTGGTGAATACTACTGCAAAGTGTGGAGTGCCCTTGATTACGGGGGTGTGAGTATGTCAGTGGCTATGATATTATTAATCAGTTTGGATCGATACTGGATTGTCGTGAAACGCGCTGGGTACAGGAGTTTCCAAACACGGAGACGCGTAAAGACAATGGTATCTTTGTCCTGGATAACTTTGTTCGGTTTGTACGTAACATTAGCATTTGGGTGGACCTACATCAGTGGAGAAGAGAGTATGGTGGATTTTACCACGGACTGCGCTATCGATTTCGAATCAAATCCACTTGCGATTTTGACGTTGAGCGTAATAACAGCTCTTGTTCCAATGATAATCATAGTTGTATTGAACCTACTAATCTTTAAAAACCTAACCAAACAAATGGACAAGTTTGCAAAGTACCGCTTTAAGTACAAGAACAACGGAAGTAATGACCTAGATCCTGATCACGCCACATCTGCAGCATTGGAAACATCTAGGCCTACCAATGGAGTTGAGACAAGTTATTCTAACGAAGCGTTCTCTGACACGTCAGTATCACCATCACGTTTACCTGTCAGAACCATTTCGTCGATGGTATCAACTAATACAAACTCGTGTGATAGACCCGGTGATAGATCAGAAGGAACCAATCGTAGGCGACGTAGGAATGTCCATGACCACAGAGTTGAACAAAACTTCCGAGCGTCGCTTAAGTTGGCTCTTCTTGTTAGCTTATTTCTTGCCTGCTGGTTACCCTACGAGTTTTCAAGCGTAATGAATTCGTTTTGTAACATGTGCCTCGGCGAATTAGCAATGGAAATTACTGTAAATCTGCAGTGGTTTAATTCCGGACTTAATCCAATCCTCTACGCAATAACACATCGACGTTACAGACATAACTTTAAGCGATTTCTGCAGTTCCAGAAATGAAAGAAAACAAGGCGACAGCAATAATGTGTTTCGCAACATTTCGCAACATTTGACCTCATTTGAAATTTGACCTACTTACAGGACCTTTGACCCCACAATAATATATCGAGGTCCCTATTTTACTGTCCAAGTTTGGTTACGCACGGGTTTATGGATAGAAAGTTACCAATCCCAAACTTGCGGGGAGTTATTCAAGTTTCATAAACTCTACGGACAGACGACGGACGCCGTCCGTCGTCCGTACGCCGCCAAGGCGCCAGGGATCTCTTAGTCTCGCTCCACCTCGGTGGCTCGACAATGAAACTAAACTCCTCAAAAAAAGTTTGGAAATCTGAGTTTGATCGGTTATATCTCCCTTGTTATAGAAAAAATCAATGCAAGCTTGGTATCATTGGAAAGATTATTTAATTTCCTTTAAAATAATACCCTACTTCTTGTGATTATGCCATCAAGGAAAGGGCAGTTTCTTAAAATGTGGTGTAAAGTGTAAATTGAAATAGTGTCTAAATGACAAAGTTTCGGTTCGTCCCCAAGTTTTGTGTTGTTGATAGTGAGGTTTTCCAAGTGTGTCTTTGGTTGTTATTACGCTCTAATGTGAACTTGATCAGTGGATTTAAACATACGACCTGTAAGTAAGATCAACAAACAACGACCAAACTAGAAAACGTCATGACGTAGCGTCATCCGCATCTTCCCAATTCATTATATCCGAAAATTTCATTGTGGGTCAATTTTATACTGGTTGAAAAGATAAATTGATTGTCCCGGAAGGTAATGAATAGTAAAAAATTCGAGTGTGAGAATATTTAGTTGCATTGCCTGGATAGGGACATGAAAAAAAAAATAATATATAATAAAAAAATATAACTACGATGAATTTATATGATTGCATCCCCGGATCCCTTCCGGGGTTCACATATCTGATGTTGTTGTTGTTGAGAAAAGCACATTTGAGAGTGGAACCAATTTAATAGGTACGTGTTGAATAAGAACTGAAATAAATATTTCTGTTTTATTTTTGGAATATTTGCAATAATATTTACCGATATTAATTAATTGGAAGAACAGTTAAATTCTGGTAGAAAGGTCTAGCTGTACCAATGCTGTCTATCAGATAAGTAACCTAAATCTAAATGTTGCGTGTTGAGAAATGATATGCGATAGATGCATTTCTTTTTAAGTTTGTGATTTTGACATAAATTTGCTATTGATTAATTTTAATTTGCATAATTGATTTTTCACGATTGTAGAGTAGAGTTGAAGCCCATCCTACCTATCAGATCAAACAAACTAGAATAGAAATCAGGTCAAGAATGTAAGAGTAAGAGCAATTTTGTTATTTTTGGATTATTTTGCTAAATGTACATAATTATTAATGGGGAGTTGTTAATTTAAAATTCTGTGTAGAAGTTTAATGTGCATAACTAGCACTACAATAAAGTCATCACAATTAAAATGGGGTGAGATGAAGGAGAGAAGCATTTTTGTGATTTCGAATTTGCCCTAAATTTGATAATTGGCATTAATTTTAAATTTGCTAATTGATTATTTCAATTTTGTGCATGAGTTTTGAAGCCCCACCTAGACCCTATCAGGATCAAACAAACAGATTGAATCGGTCAAAAGAAGGGGAAAAGAACCAATTTTTGTTATTTTGGCGAGGTAAATTTGCTAAATTACATAATTAATCATTGGAGTTATAATTTCAAATTTGTGTAGAGTTTATGTGATAATCAGCCATACAAATAAGCAATCAGAATCAAATCGGCTTGAAAGAGTGAAGGAGAGAAGCATTTTTTGTGATTTCGAATTAACTTTGAATAATATTTAAATAATATAATGCTTTCACGATTCTGTGTAGAGTTTTAAATCCCACCTGCCTTTATCATGAAAATCAGAATAAATCGCGTTTGAGAATGACGATAGAGGCTTTTTAAAACTGTGGAGGGCCGGACGACGACGGACGGAGTGGAGGTATGCGACTGAAATGGCGGACGGAACGACGGACGGACGCGGACGGAAGGGACGGACGGACGGACGACCCGGGGACTGCCAGCCCTGTCTAATGTCATAGCTATCGGGCCCTTCGGGTCGGTATGAGCTAAAAAGTGAAAACAAACAAACATGTATGGGCATTAAAAACTGAACATAAGACATTTAATCTCATAGACCTTTTATCACTGACATTAACATCACAAAGTGTTAAAAAGTGTCAGGAGCTTCATTTGCGTGGATTTTCTCAGAGAGAGGGTATCACAAGGGCCTGCATGCAGCCCAGACCTCAACCCCATTGAACATCTGTGGGATCAACTTGTCCGGGCTGTACGGAAGCGAGTCATAAATGCAGCGACATTGGCAGGTCTGAGTGGAATGCCATCCCATAGCAACGAATCCCAAAACTCATCCACAGCATGGGGAAGCGGTGCCAGGTAGGTGGTGCAGGCACGTGGGTCTTCCACCCGATACTGAACTCTGATCATGTTATTAAAATCAATGAACATTGATGAAATCAAAGATCCATGGGAAGATAAACATAAAAAAATCACACTGACGCTTGTTTTTATAACTTTGTTGCCTTAATGTGGTGAGATTAAATGCCTGTGAGATTAAGTGCCTAATATCCGGTTTTTAAATGCACATGCATGTTTGTTTATTCGGTTGTTTCACTTTTTGTTGTTGTTGTTGTTTGCTTACTTGTGCATGTGTTTCTTTCAATCCATGTCAATGTTCACATAATTGTGCATAACAGCCAAAGAGACATTGAAAAACTGACTTATCAACAACAACAAAAATTGGGTGCTTTACCGAACTTTGGTCATTTTGCAGCTTTTCAATTTACACTTTACACCACATTTTAAGACACCGCCCTTTCCCTGATTGCATAATCATAAACAAATAGTAAAAAACATTTTAAAGAAAATAAATGATCTTTAAGAAGATACCAAGCTTGCATGATTAAATACTGTTTACGAAAACGGAGATATAATCGATCAAACCAGATTCAACTTTGTTGAGGATTCATATGTGTGGGAACTCTGAAAAGACAGGGAATCTATTTTACACCCCTCCATCAGCACAAGAAAACATCACTTATATCCTTACATTATTTATAAAGGATGTGCATGTGAAATCTGAAGATCAGTAATTACCCAGAATTGCAAAATGGACCAAACACTTACTGCCAGTTAGTCTCAGCGTCAAGCAGACTGAACTGGGTCATATTAATGGTTTATGTCATTATTTATGTATTGGTCTCTGAATAACAATACGCATGAGACTTGTACATGAATCCATATCATATACACATTTCTAACTTGTAAATAAATTTCACTTGATGAACACCAATATACTGTAATGTCTGACCGTAGACTAGGTATTTTGACTAAGAATATTGTTCTGTATCTCTGATACTTTCGATTCAATATCTTAATGACGACTACAATTGAGTTCTAGCTCCTATACTAGTACTTTGCTAAAGGTTCTTAAATGTTATTTTCTTCTTTACACCAGTGTATTTATATGATATTAATTTCCAGGCATGCTAAAGAGATGTCTTGCTTTCAACATCGTCGTAATAACGTTATATATGCCTGCCATCGTCATCCACACGCAAATCCCTAACGTTAACGCTGAGATTCGTGAAAATACAGTTCTCAATTTAAAAAGAAACAAGCACATAATTCAACTCACGACTCTCTTAATTTAAAAATTCAGTTCATTTGGCATTTCTCGAGGAACTGCATCGTGATTGTGTTGTGTTACTTTTTTTTTTTTTAGGGGAGGCGGGGGGGGGGGGTATTTGAGTTCACGAGCTAACGACCAACAATATGTTCATCAGTGAACACGTTGGGCTGATGTGTTGATTTGTTACGTTGGAAAAATGCACATACAATTACTTAATGACCATTATTACACAAAAATTAAGAATTTTTCAAAACAAAATCAGATCGAGGAAAAAGTACACAATCCAGATTTGTTTCGACATAACTTGTCCATTAACGAATTCAGTTCCAAATTCCATTCTTGAGGCACGAAATATGTGTTAAGGCGGATGTAACCCAACTTCCATGTAATACGTTCTCTTTCGACCGATCAGAAAAGAAATAAAGGAAGATTTCCATACGTTGACATCAGGTTTAAACATGTTCTCTTGTCAATGCAAATCAATTTTGTATCATTTTTCATGTCAAATTACCATGACAATGGAAGAGAACTCCAGCTGTCATCTCTAGCGTCTACAACAATATTAAACGAAGCTGGAAAAAGGCAGTACGTTATTAAAAGCGCGGGTGAAAGCGTCAACAGTCATGCAGACTAAATGAACATTGTCGACGTACATGTTAGACACCCAAATGTCATATTAAACTTCAATTAATAAATCTCATCCCTTTCATAAATGGTTCGATTGATGGCAAATCCAATTGACTCGTAATCGCACAATCTTTACCATCGATCATCTACTCATCGGAAGTAATGATCGATATGTCTTGTATATGACAATCATGAATTTGTGTCCGGATTTCAGGTTTTTTATCTGACTTATCGGTAAGATCATTTTTTTTTTGCGTCATGAAATCCTTCATAATTTTGTTAATTGAACCGTGAAGAGACGAACAAAACCCTAATGGACGGTAAAATATGCCTGCAGATAGTTTCGGTTGACATGCTGGAAATGCATGCGCTATGTTTGGGGAGCTAAGTGCGTGCAAACATCAACACATCGGTGCATTAATTACAGATTTATTTACGAGGACGAAAGAATAAGGTGCACACGTCAAATTCGAGCTATTCAGTGAATTTCAATTCAAATTCCGAGGCTTCTGCAGATGACAGCTATAATGGATCTCTGAAAAGAATAGACGTTCTAACTATATAGTATTCTATCGTCAATATTCGGCCTCTTTTGTTAGCATGATCATTGATTAATTATCACTTGGGAAAACTTTCATATATCTGTGTGCTCCTAAACATGATCAGATTAGTTCGTGCATAGATTCGGTGGTGAAGATCTGGACTGATCGACGCGCACTAAGAAGAAACTACGTAATCATAGAGAAACTCAATTGAATAAAACAAGAGTTTTTGTTTTCAGATCTGTGAATCCTTCAATTTGTGAGAGTCATTTGTCCCCATAGCTATATTTATCTGACCATCACTAGAACTCCACCACATCGGATGGTAAAGGGTGTATGCACATTACGTTCACTAATGAGCAGAGCACAAATCCACGACCTGTCCATGATGGAAACTAACATGACAAATTTAACAATTTCTGATCCACCAAAAGGCATAATACCAGTAGCAATCGTCTATGGGGGACTCATCTTATTTACGTTGATTGGGAACGCGTTCGTCATGGCGGCTTACGCTACTGACAGCCAACTCCGGAAACATGCCGCCAACTTGATCATCGCCAATCTAGCGGCTGCCGACTTCTTGGTAGCTTCATCGTCTCTTACCATGAACTTGGTATGGATGGTGACAGATGATTGGATTTTTGGTGAATACTACTGCAAAGTATGGAGTGCCCTTGATTACGGGGGTGTGAGTATGTCAGTGGCCATGATATTATTAATCAGTTTGGATAGATATTGGATTGTCGTGAAACGCGCTGGGTATAGGAGTTTCCAAACACGGAGACGCGTCAAGACAATGATATCTTTGTCGTGGATAATTCTGTTCGGTTTATACGTAACATTGGCATTTGGCTGGAGAACATAGTACGGTAGATTTCACGACGGACTGTGCTATCGATTTCAAAACAAATCCTTTTGCGAATATGACATTAAGCATATTCACCGCGATTGTTCCAGCGATAGCTATTGTTACTTTGAACGTTCTAATTCTCATAAACTTGACAAAACAAATGGACAAGTTTGCTAAGTATCAAATAAAGTCCAAGAGCAAAGGAAAACATGAACTTGATGCTGATCACCGCATATCTTCAAACACAGAAGCTATATTTCCAGATCGAGTTGAGACTAATCATATCAACAAAGCGTTCTCTAACGATTCAGTATCACCATCTCGTTTACCCGTCAGAACCATTTCATTGATGGTATCCACTAATAACAACTGTCATCGATTAGAAACGAACAATCTTAGACAAAGGAAAGTCCAAAACCACAGAGTTGAACAAAATTTGCGCGCCTCACTAAAGTTGGCTCTTCTAGTTAGTGTGTTTCTTGCTTGTTGGTTACCCTACGAGTTTTCCAGCATAGTGAATTCTTTTTGTAATATTTGCATCAGCGAATTGATAGTGAGAATTACCGAGAACCTGCAGTGGTTTAATTCCGGACTTAATCCAATTCTCTACGCAATAACACATCAACGGTACAGACATAACTTTATGCGCTTTCTTCGGTTTAGATTATGAAGAAAAATGCAATGTCACCACATTGACAACATCGTTGATTGCCTTGGATAACAGTCATTATATGCCTAACATGAATGACTGAGGAGCTCTCGATGTGTACTGTCATCTACATCCCTTAGTTTAATAACGATCTATCTATGAACGGTTCTTCTGGATAACATACAAATAACCAACATAAACGAAACGTGGTTTCTAACATTATAAAGGATATTATTGTTGGTCATGAGATTGCCATGCAATGAGGTAAACATTCTGGGGGTGATCAGACGCGTTTCTCCGGTTACAAAATCCCAGAAGACAAAGAGTTGGGGTTAGGGTCGCCATTGGGTTTCCAGTTCAGAATATAGGGTTAGGGAGGTCAGGGTTAGTGCATGAAATAACCGTCGGCGCAATTGTCACCGGAGGCTCAGATTGACAATGGACTTGGAGGGGCAACCATTGTTTGTGAATAATGCTCTGCCCCTCCAACCCATTGTATAGTCCAAACGTTCCGCCGCCCACGAATCCGGAGCACATGTCGGACATTCATTTTGGGACCTCTTTGTTTATGGATTGATGTACATGTATCTATATTATTCTTCCTCGTCAATATTTCTAAATAAGGATGTGCTATGCCCAACGCATTGGCTTAATGGTAGTTTCATATGGAACAAACTATATGATATTAGAAAAAAGAAAAATAGCTAGTTGACTTTCCTACCGAAATACGATATTACATGTGAAATAGAATTAACATATTCATTATGGTCAAATTTCAACCGTCGGGGAGAATAGCTAGCTTCTTGACTCACATTGGAAGGACTTTGTTGTCTGACAAAATACTTCCAGGGCATGCTAATTACTTGTATGAAATGATTAATGGCTGTCCGGACAAAGGTTTTAACAGAATTGAGAGTATAACACACATTTCAATGTTACTTTTGTTAAAGAGAGTAAAATGTTTGTTAATTTGCTCTCATATGACATAATAAAAGGAAGTCAGAAACTACAGTGTGTCTCAAAAAAAATTGAAAATTATTTTCGGTATTACCTCTTCTCAAAAAGGTATGTGTATTTCGTATCACATTAAAGCAGAATAAAATTTTCTTTCTGACATACTTAATCTCATCTAATTAACTTTATAAATCATAGTTATAATTAGGTGTGGGCTATAAATGGGTGATTTTTGGTTTTGCCTAGGTAAGTTTTTTTGTGTGTTCTATTTACCCTATCCCAACATGAAATGACATGTTTTTGGTTTCAGGTCCAACAAAAAAGTGTGCAGGGCAAAAATCCAAAATGGCCGCCCTTTTCCCTGAAAATCAATTTTTTTTTTGCCATAACTTCATCATTTACAGGTCTTTTTACATGCTTTGGGTGACTTTTCCTATGTTTTGGGGGTCATATAATCCGATGAAAGAGGATTCTTTGATTCAAATATCAAATAGGGTTCATTATTCCGCAAAAATAAAGTCGGGCTCGTTTTCCCGAAATGGGGTATACGTTTACTCGAAAATGAAATAGGGTTTGTTAATCCGAAAAAGAAATTGAACTCCTCAATCCGAAAATGAAATAGAACACGATACATGTATTTCGGAAATTGACCTTATGAACTCAACTGTTTTTTTTTTCGATAAACAAACATATTTCCTTGTCGAGATAATGAAGTCCTTGTCATTTTCAAAATAATGATTTTTTTTGAGGGGGGGGGATAATGAACCATATCTCATTTACAGATTAACGAACCCTTTCTCATTTTCGGATTAGTAACCCCTTTCTCATTTGCGGATTAACGAACCTTCTTGATTTTCGGATTAATGAATCCCAATTTTTTGGGATTTACAAAGACCCTTTCACTTTCGGAGAGATAAACCTTCGAAATATTGCACCTGTTTTTATTTTCAGACAATCGAACCTTCGGAAAAATAGACCATTGTAAAAACGAAACTTCGGGATTAT
>JZLH01S0259204.1:32163-44274 GCA_001188425.1 Eucidaris tribuloides | reverse complement strand
TTTTTGTGGTTGGAAACAGTGGGGGGGGGGGGTGATTGTAGCAACCCCATTTAACCGGCCATACGCCCTAATTCTCGGAACAAGTGGGGATAGTACTCTCCATTTAATCGCACTCGCCCCACGAGCAAGTTTTATTGCCTCACGGACCAGTGGGTCGACCCTTCGTGAGTCAAATCCTTCCGAAATTGGCAAATCGTGGCGTTACTTACTGACCGTAATTATAGAATTGTTCGCAGAGTTGTACCAGTTAACGTACTGTTCTTCGAGAATTCCATATACCTGGAAATTTAACCAATATGGTAAAATTTAAATAAAGGGGACAAACAAAAGGGTTCAGGGAAGATTTTCTGTGAAGTGTACCTGTTACGTATTTTATAGGTCGCCGCGACGTATTACGCTGTGCGCTCCATTTATATCTTTTTGACATAATCTGCACAGCATTGCACTTAACTGTAACAAGAGTCGCAGCAGCTTTACACGGATGATAATGATACAAAAGTACCATTCGTCGGTTTATTATCTTTCTTTGCAATTAATCTTCCTTCACTCACCAACAATTCATTTTTTAAAAGTCGACTCTCTTTTACGAAGACAGGACGGATACTCTCCACACGCATAAAAAATATTCCTCCTTTAATAGCAGAACAAATTGCGATTTTCAAAAGGTCCTCTAAGGCTGGCCCTAATAAATGGCACAAAATGGCGCTCCTACGGGGCCTGCCAATTTACCCGGAAGCCCGGAGGCCAGGAGAACGGAAAAGAGGCCAGGACCATAATTTTTCCGAAGTACGCGATTATCCGAAGCCGCACCTAGGGGTAACTGTCGCAATTCTATCTATATTAGTATCTGGACCCTATAATGTCGCTCTGCATGGGGCAAATTACAACTTAACAAGTAAATGGGTTCTAAACAGCTTATAAGGTCATATGATCGAAGAGATACGGGATGTACAAGTTTGCAAATTCTTTGGTCAGTAACTCCATGCGATTTGCAATTTCGGAAGGAATTTGACTCAACGAAGTCGACCATGGCGTAAATCGCCGGGGGGATGGGGACCTATACCTCCCCACTTTTCGCGAGCGGATGGCCCCATTTCTGTACATATCAACAGCAACGAGCTCGTCCTACCCCCCTAGACTTCTTCCCAACACAAAAATCTTTTTTATTAATTAATCATTGATAATAATTGGCTATATTGTAAGAATTTCTCCTGAACCATGCTTACCAGCTCCATAAGATCATTCAATTCCTAGTATTATAAAACATCTCAGGAAGTGGTCCCACTAGTCGGTCGACATTCGCATCCCAGTTACGCTATGTTCACATGGTTCCGCTCAGCTAATTTGAGGACATTGTCGGCCCCCCTATACTCACAGAGTGTTAGACAGTACTACAACAGAGCCTCTTACAAGACACTCCTTGCCACTTAACACGGTATTAAAAGATTGGCGTTTGACTGTTTACAGGATAGGATCATAGATTGGTTTAAGAAGGTAGTGGTTCTGCAAAGCTGTATGACCGGAAGTTTAATGAGTAGTTATACATTGAATCCATTTTGGTGAAAATAGTGTAGCTGTTCCTTCTTTGACGACGTTTTTATTATACATAAATATTTGTATTGATCGCCTTTATAACGTTGGCTTTACAAAATACTGGCAGACAGAGACTTCCGGATAAAGGTAACAGTAGGCGCGTGGTCGGTGAGGATTTCACTGGGAGAGTGAGGCAAAGATTGAATTTACTGGGGGATATATCCCTGACTCTTTAACTATTTTCTCCGAAAGATAGTATTTGAGTGGGTAAAATGAATTTATATGTACAACATTCAAGTATAACGATTACCACTTTTCAATGAAAACATAGTAACGATTTCAATAAACTTTTATGACAAAATGGGCATTAAAAGATAATTAGTGCCATCGATATCGCCAATGTTCTATTCGCGAGTTTATACATAATCGTCGAATTAGTTTTATGGCTCAGAAATTTAATTAAACTCTTTTTGCTTTTGTTGGTATGAGGATTTAGTAATAGAGGCTAAATCACTGTGTTGGGTGTTGCATCGGTGTGTGTGTGTGTTTGCCTGTCGTCGTGTGTGTAGATGTCGTGAATAGTGTGTGTTGTGTGGTGTGTTCAGATGTGAGAGTGTAGAAGGTGTGTAGATGTGTCGGTTCGTCGCGTAAGTTTGACAAGATAGTGTTGTGCTGGTTCGTGTGTTGTGTGTCGTGCTGTGACTGGTGTTGTGTTACCAGTAATGTGTGTGTGAGGCTGTGGGGGGTTGTGGGTTGGGGCGAAGATGATTGATGAGTTTACGATTTAACGCAGTATTGTCACACGAAATTCTGGTTGTATCCATTCACTACCTTTTCCTCAATTGTAATAAAAATAAAAATCCCTCATATTATTATTTATTTTCCCTTTTTAGATCTAACAATCTTCCTTTTAAGAGGACGTTTACTTTCTTTTTATATCCATTTCAAGCATTAGTACAAATTATGAATTATGCCACAATAGTATCAGGACAATTGCCAATTGTTTGTCATCTGCTCAATAATAATTCATCCCCTTTATTTAGTATACTTGAGTTAGCCACCTTTCTAATCGTCAGATATGCTCATTAGAGTGAATGTCGTCTATTCTTTTTAGAATAAAGAACAGTTGTCAATTTTCTACCGGCTGAATCTACAGGGAACCATTCAGTCGAATTCTGTAGGACAAATTTGAAAACTTTTTGACCCTGATGACATATTTGCCTTGGGTTTTTCGCAAACATTTTTAAAGAGGCATAGTCAGCCGTTGTTCGATACAATTAACTGCGACGTGCTACCCTTAAGCCTGTTATTTCGTGATTGCTAAATAACAATAGTCTCTAGACTTTGTTCTGTTCCTTCTCTTATTTTCGTGTCGCACGACGAATTATATTGAAAGCGCTCTAGAGGGCAACATACCTTAAAGAGAGATGAGAGACAGCATCGTTTACTCTTTGAACTAGTACACGAAGGTGATTTATCATTGGACTACACCAATGCAAACGAATCATATTCATTATCAAGGTCGTGTAAAATAATATTTTTCGCTTCGGCAGCATTCTGAATACGGAACCAATGACAATAAAGTCCCAAAATGGGTCTGGAATAAGTAATGGAATTATACTGCTGTATCAAGCAAAACAACTCGCTTGATAACTTCTCCACTTACGTGGATTATTAGGTCGCTCTAAATGTAATTCACTTTAATAAAAAGCCTATATGGCCAATGCTTTTATTTGCAGATAGTGATATATTTGTGTTCATTGTTTGTCAGGTGTCCCCTTTCAAGAAATCGCCTATGAATTGGGTGTCCCCATCAAATTTTGCGCAAATTTCGCGGATCGACTCAGAAATTGAAACAAGGTAACACCTTGTTACGCATTTTTTTCAAACGCCATGGGGTGCCTTGTAATGACAGTTCGCCCCCCCCCACCTCCCCCCGCCACAGACTACAGATTATTGACAGACAACAGGTGTTCATGAAAGAGATTGGAACATTTCACATTCTGGTGTTACGCTTGCTCAGGATTAGGGTTGCCATGGGATGATAGTGGTACTGTTCGTTACAGAAAGACAATAAAAACACACTGATTCAATTAATTAGTGCATGATGATGTCACGGTACGTGGGGTCAACATAAGTTAGTGGACATACAAAATTGTCATTTCGGCGCCTTTGCGGCGCAAAATCTGTATTACAATTTGGCGCACGCGAGTGCGCCGAAAATTTTGGACATTTTGTTTCACTTTGCCCCCTGTTTGCACCCACGAATATGTAATAACGCCCACAATTAAAACGCCCACAAGATGTAATAACACGTTTACCACACAAATGTACTAATCGCCCACGAAATGTAATAAAAGCCACTAATGAATAACTGGCGCCACCAAATGTATAACAGCCACTTTACCACAAATGTATATAAAAATCCCATAACCCACAAATGTAATAACACTTTGCCAGAAATGGTAATTAATTTCTAAGGGGAGTCGTCCGTCTAGTATCAGGCCCTTGAAGGACATTTTGTGTATTACTGATGACCGCATCCTCGCTAGTCTTATTCTCAGACTAGTTTTGTAATAGTACTAGTATCAACCCGTAGATTGGTACTTGTGTATAGTTATGCACCATCTTGTGTAGTCTTGGCAATAACCTGAACTATGTATAGCACATTACCCATAAAGGTAGTATATATATCCAGCCGTAGAGGTTTTCATATCAAAAACCTATCCTGCCAATCGCGATTTATCACAGGCAGCCGTACGTGCACCGATGATGACCACGGATGCACTCAGGCGTACACTCCATAGCCTAGCCTTGTTACGAGATTACGACGCGACGCACTCGCAATTAGCTTGAGAGAACTGATTTCGAGTTATTTCCAATTACAACGCTTTCGCTGTGGCGAATCATTATAGATTATAGGACATCTTCAGTATTTCATGCCGAATAACAAAGGAGTACCCGCGCAGGACGGCCCACGCGAGAGTAACCGCATGTCGCGCGTGAGTTAGTGAACTGACTCTGCGGAACAGCGTAAATTTGTGAAATCACACAGGACGTCCAAAAAGACCCCAACACGACTCATTTCGATGATTTTTGCAGTAATTACAACGTTTTCTCGTTTGATTAGTGCACAATACTAATCATTTCAAAGAGAAACTTTCATATCAAATTGAGGGCGAGATGTATAAATGATATTATGTTTGAAAATGCAGTGAGATAGGAAGCGTGCACCGCGCCATGAAATGTTCATAGGAAACTCGGCAAAAGTACGTCATAGCAGATGCGACAAAGTCTTCATATGTTGATTAATTATTACCGACCCCCCTTCTTTGGATAGTCCTTTGACTCAGACCTTAGCTTATGCAAGCACATCACACATAATCTTAAACGTATAGTCTAATATCTGAGCCGAGATGGGTAATTTGTGTATTGATTATTACCATCTTGGATAGTCTTTGTACAACCTTAGCTATGCATGCAATCACCCCAATAATTCTTTAAAACAGTAAAAGTAGTCTATGTATTCAGCCCGAGATGGGTATCTTGTGTATTGATTATTACCATCTCGGTATTCTTTGTACCAGACCTTAGCTTATAAGAGCCATATTACACACAGACCTGATGCAAAGACTACCCGAAGATGGTAATAATTTATACGCTGATGCATAACAACTACTGGTTTAAGGTTATGGTAAGTGGCTATTACATATAGCTAAGGGCTGATGCAAAAGACTAATCCGGGAAGATTGTAATAATTAATACCAAATAATTATTGCGAATAGGCCAGCGAACGTCGACTATTAACACCAATGGGGTACGTACTTTGAATTCAGCAAAATGTGTGATTAGAATACTCATTGAGGTCTAACTACAATAAGACTAAACTGGGATGTAGATTGAGAGTCTGAAACTCAGCACCCTGTATGAATATCCAGTATTCCATAATCAGGATTACCAAATGTTTCATACTAATGGCTTTACATAGTACAGTTATCGTGCAAATATAGCAGACTAATTTAAACCAGACTAAGGCTGAGGTTGAAGTAATTCTGAAAAGTCAGCATATGGATACACCGTACAAATAAGTGTAGTAACGATAGATATAAAACATGGAGATTATTTTTTTCGAATACTCTCCAGTCTGATTGTATAGACTAGCTATCAGGGGTAGGAAGGTATGTGAATAGTCAGCACATTATGATAGAGAAAACTCATTAAGGTCTTACTTTAATAGACTAAGTAAGATGTTTTTATATTACTAGGGTCTGATATATAGACTAGTATGGAGGTGATCAGAAGCGTGAAGACATAAACAAGATCTAAAGCAGTTCAAAGTTATTACATTTGTGGTAAAGAGTCATTATTACATTTGTGGGTGCCATCAGATTATTCATTTGTGTGTTCTCTATTACATTTGTGGGCATTATAACCTTTTGGGCAAAGTGGTTATTACATTTGTGGTATATTACATTTGTGGGTAAGTGTTATACATTGGGGGCGTTGTTACATTTGTGGGCGATTATACATTTGTGGGTGCAAACACACCCCCCCCTTGCCCCCCATCGAAAAATGGATCGCGCCCTGATCTATGCACGACGCATTGAGAGATCTCGTTCGTTCCGTGGAACGCTGCTTGAATAGGACGTCGCAAATTGGAATCATCATTGCGTCAGAAAAATACCAAGGATCGCAAAAACACCTTACTGCAAAATCAAATGAAAATTTGTATCATTTTGTTGAAAAAGAATGTCTATAATTATATCGACTTAACCAGTCATTTGTCGATGAGTGAGAAATTGAACGAATGCGAGGTGTGCATTCCTCTGGCCACATATATAATTTAAACGTTGACTTTTCCTTGGGGTCATGTTATAAATATATTAGCAACTGAAAGTAGATAATTCTAATCTTTGATACAATTTTTAGGAGATTTTATGATCAACACAAGATACAACAATTATTTTGAAATTACTGTTATATTTGTGATATTTCTAGTAGTGCCCCTTTAAGTTCAAAGGCCTATATCTTTTGAGTGATACCACAATTTGACTTTACAAAATACCCAGGGTTGTTCTATGTAGGGTCTATCCTACCATTATATCGGGTCAGAATTGAGATGTAGTGTGGGTTGCACTTAAGTCACTTTCCACGCCGTTATTCAGAATCTGCTCCCGTACTAATAATATTTTTTTTTTTGGGGGGGGGGAGGGGTTGGGAAGGGCAGGGTGTCCCTTTCCCAGATGACACACAGTACAGTGTAATCACAGTTCAAAGTCATAAGTTTGCTTATTTTTTCTGCATTTCACTAAAAAACAAACAAAACAAACTAAACCAAACCAAAACAAAACAAACAGAAAAACTGGCTGTAATCGCATGTACGATTAAAAAACCGGGGCGGGGCGGGGAAGTCCAAGAAATGCCCATTATGAAACCATCACGAATTTGTATCAATTTATATAGTATTTACATGATAGTGAAGTATTGAACTGTAACGGTACATGACTTGTATATAATCATAACGTTTTTCCTTCACTTGTACATTTATAACATTTGCTAAATTGGGAGGATATGCGTTTCGTTGGATCAATACAAATAATAATTATGTATTGATTTTTAATTCATTGATGTATTTATGTTTATTATGATTATTGTAATTTGTGTACATCACGATAATTGCATTGTTTTGGCAATTGAAATTATATCACGCTTGACATTATAATTTTGTTATAGTTCTTTTATTTGTATATAATGGAAATGAAAAAATAAAATGAAATGAAATGAGATAAGCATACATTTACCGAGAGAGGGCACTAGACTTTATATCAATGCTTAGTGGCTCAGGGTGTCAGTTTTGCAAGCCGGTATAGAAAAAAAATACCATTTTAAAAGAACCACTTAACAAATTATAGGAGCTAGAAATAGAATCTCAGTTTAAGTGACATTAAAGTAACCGTTAGACAAAAAATATGCTAGTCTGCTAGTCTTCTTTCATTACTGTGTAGTGCATGTTTTTTTTTATGTACGATATGACATTTGTATGCACCATGTACATTCCTGAACATGACAAATTCATATAGACAAGGCTGCCACTCGTAGGGGAAAATCCTTACCGTAGGGGATTTTAGCCAACGGTAGGAAGTAGGGAATTCCTACGGGGAAAATGATCTTCCATAGGGTTTTTTGATGATTTGTAGGGGATGTAGGTTTTGACAATTTTCGGAAATATTCTTAAATTCCCAAAGGATTTCAAAGAATTTCTGTATCAGCGGCGAACAAATCGTAACCAATCTCTTGCATTTACTTTGGTTATTTTGTAGGGGAAAACATACCTTCGTAGGGGAATAGAGGATATTTGTAGGGGAAAACGTAATTCGTAGGGGAAAATTGGGCTATTGGGCGTAGGGGAAAATTTAAATTTTAAGTGGCAGCCCTGTTCATAAATACATACTAACTGAAACAATACCACTGAACAGATTTATAGTAGTTCAGTGAGTTTCGCGCAGCTAGTTCTTAATCAAGTGGCATTTAGCTAGGATTTTTTTCAGGCTAGTGGGGTGTCACTGGGGGGTCAAGCCAATCCTATGTTCAATTTTGATTTTTCGCATTCACTGCCAATTACTGAGCTGGCTCGGTAAACTGTCGTTCAGCGGGGTGGGGGTGATTAATATAAATCAACAAAATTTTCTCCATAATCTCCACGTCGCACATTTTTTCTTATTTTTTCTTCTTATCTATTCAGAAATTCCAGGTTCTTAATAGTTTATTTATATTTTATAAAATAAAATTTAATTATTTTTCTTGTGTCATTTAGATTTTGTGGTGGGGGGGGGAGTCACTATCGAAATTTTTGTTGTGTGTTGGTGGGGGGGGCTACGTATTCCCTCTCTCAGCCCCTCGCCCTCCCCCCCGCGTAGTCTACATCCTTCCTGAATTCATTAATCTCATTGGTACCTACAACTATTTATGTCATGAACATTGCTAGAGAGGATCTCTTATGGCTAACTGACCTATTACACTTTTTGTGTCATTTTCATATATATGGTAAATATAGGTAATAAGAGAGTTTCTCATATATTTTTCTACCAGACATGACCTTTCATTATAATTATCCTGAAATCGGATGTTTTTGCTGTGGCTGCGAGAGTTTGCAGAATGAGATTTTCGGGAGATTTCCTGGCCTTTAAGGCAGATCCACAGGATACCGATTAGGACAAATCTAAATGAGCAAGTAAACTCTTTCATGAATAGTGCAAAACAAAAAATAAAATAAATGATTAAATATAATAATTACAATTTTTAAATACTTTAAAGTAGTTTATTTCTCATAAGCCAATCTATTTTATAGATTTTGGTCTCTTTGAAAAAGTCAAATGTCGCTTGCTTCATTAGTTTTTGCTGAACGCTGGATATTTGGCGGGAAGTAGTCATTCCGCAAACATCTTGTGCCGAGCTCCAGCCCATCGTTCTCTTACGTTTCTTATCCGTGCTAGTTCTAACCCATTAAGCTTCTGTCGTGAGTTTCGTGTATGTGTGCGTCGGCCTGCGTGGGGTGCTAGGTTGCATTTATATTTCATGTGCATTCTCATGTGCGACATGTAATCTTTGACTAAGAATTGATTTTGCTATGCCTGGTCAGTGATCCCACCGTCTTGTAAGACTGGGCATCTTTCGCCTGTAAAGATAATCTAATCTTGGGCAGATGTTTTGGTTAAGCCTTGTTACAACATTCTATTATCATTAACTTTGTAACATATGTTTCATCATTTTCAGCCGTACTTATATGTGATTTGTTAAATTAGGGTTGATTCTATGCTGTATTGTTAATTATCGTTATTACAGATTGATGTTATTTGTTGCATAGTCCTAATCTAAGTTTGAGTTCCTTAGTTTGTGATACCTGAACTGCGTGCAATGCATCTGCTACCGACTGATCGGTGTCTTTGTCCTGTTTTTCTTCGGAGCTTCTCATTTAAAGGTATTGTTTGACCATGTGTATATTGAGGGAGCTGACCTACAAATGTCAAAAATACCATTTAGAATGTCCCCGAAGAATAACGGACAGACCCCGTCGGTCTATTGACAGCTTTGTCGACAGATCTTATTTACAAGGCCAAGTGACATGATATGTCTTCATTAATTAATGAAAAATCTCGCGGGGGGGGGTGGGACTCCGAGATTTTAGGGCAATAGCGGGTGTATACCCCGTAACCCATCAATTTTGAGTATATTTTCATTAGGCATACAAAGGGTTAATATGGTAATTAGTATCCAGAATATAGACCTCATCAGAAAAAGAGCAGACTTGATCTTATGATGAGTAAATCTGGATAACCCATAATAGTAAACACCGGTATAACCCTTTTATGCCAAAATGTAAATATAGTCGAAAATCGCCCAGGGACCCTCGTAAAAATCTCGGGGTCACCCCCCCCCCCTCCCCGATTGTTTCATTATAAAAAAACGAAGACATGCAGAATCTGTTCTTGGTGTGATGTGTCGCTTTGGCATAGCTTCAAAAAAAGAAGACCCCAAAACTAAACGTGGCTTTTAATTTAACTTCACAGGCGGTCATTCAATGATTAAGGCGCATGAATTCCTCCTGGTGTCACGTCTTGACCTCCGACGACATAGAACACGAGATAGAGAATCAAAGTCGAGTTCTAATTGTTGTGAGCTTGAATCTTACAAAGTTACATGTAAGTCAGATATTATTAATGTTTGCTATCACCGTTGATACATTTTCTCAACAAAATGCCATTTGGACAAGTCTGTTACTGTAAAGCAGCGCACACTACACACTACACGATTTTCGTTCACAAAGACTGACCGACTGAATCCGATATCCTGAAATAAAAAAGCGTGTATATCATACATCCTGATTCATTTCAGATCCAAGTTCGGTCAGTTCGTGCGACCCGAAAATCGTGGTAAGTGTGCGGTGGCTTAGTTGTAATCTGCCACATCCAGAAACCAGGGCAGACGTCGACTCTGCTCCTTCTGAATCTGATGAGAGGCCTATAGATTCTAAACCGGATAAATAGTACGAAAATCTTTGGGGGAATGGGGTACCCCGAAAATCTGTGGTTCCCCCCCCCCCCCCCCCCCCCCCGAGATTTATCATTAATTCATTTAAACAAAAACCGAAAGACATGCAGAATCTGTTATTGGTGTGATTTGGGCAATAAGCTTTCAGATATAAAAAAAAAATATCCCCCAAACTTTACTTGGGCTTTAAGTGTTAAAAAAAAAGGACCATGAGAGACCATTCCAGTTTTCCCCCAGGCATAGACTGCTGTGTTGCAGAATTCTCATGGGCTGAAAATAATTCATGTGCCAATTTTTGTATCTGTAGACTGTAGGCCTACATATTTTTCAAATGACAGGATAACTGTCTGAACTTTTGTGCTGTAGGGTGTTTATTTGTTCATGAATTCAAACACTGTCAGATAAGTCGGTTAGCAAAATTGATGATTTTTTAAAATGGATCTTCCACAGTGTTATGTAGTGTCTTTAAGAATATACCAAGTTGTGATGTTTCTCCCTATAATACATGTATGGAGGTGTACCTTGAGTACAAGTACATGTGAATGAAGGGTCATTCCATGTCAAGTCACTCCAGAAATTTGGCATTTATACAATAAGCACTAATTGCTGTTTTGTGTTACAAAAGATGCTGGTACCATGAACATGTAGCTTCATACCGGTACTGTATAGGCCTGTATGCACAGGAGAAAAAGCAGAACTATAAAGACTGGTGCTGTATTCTGTTGGTTAATATATCCAAAATCAGCTACCATGGAAAATTGGGTGTTTTATTTACCTTTAAAAAATTATCTAAAAGTCTTTTTCTGGAAAAGAAAATGTGATATTTCCATTTTCCTGATAAATGCATGTTATGGTGCCAAAAGGCCAGTGTGTTTGGAAACATAATATATTTCTATACATACTTACTAGTTAAATATTTGGATAAAAATGTAAAAATTATTGTGAAAACTCTGCTCTCTCATTATTCCTGACATCTCTTTGCCAACATACTGTACTAAGAACTAAGCCTGCAATATTTTGGGTATGATGATATCCGGGTATCCGACATTGAAATACAGACGGTGGTCGGTTTCCCGTCGGCAGAGAGAAAAATATTAAGATATAAAAAACTTTTCAATACATGGGCCTACACTGCTGTGCAAAAATCCCCACTATGATGAGGGGCAAAATGCAGAGAAAAATGGCAATAATCGCACTATTTGTTGATTAACTTACGACTAAATCCTTTTGTAAATATTCCCTCTTTCCATTCACGATGTGTATTTTCTTCGTTAATGATTTTCCCCTCCACCTTTTCCTCAAAGAAATTGACAGACCTACGTCTTCGTGAGCTGTCTGGATGGTCACGATAGCGATAGTGGAAACGATAGCAATAGCGATAGTGTAGAGGATGATACATGTAGTTCAAGTCAGAAAATTTCACATTCCAAGATCCATAATGGCAGTTTGTAGGCGTAGGCACGGAAGAACAGTGGAATAAGACCCCGTTTACAGTGAAGGGCCGGCCTCGGGCCGGCCCGAGGCCGGCCT
>JZLH01S0259204.1:0-10780 GCA_001188425.1 Eucidaris tribuloides | reverse complement strand
CTACGTTGGTGCATAGATATCAGGCTCCAAGGGCCAAAACTATACGTATAACTGATGTATTTTCTATGGGTACCACAGAGAGTTTGCGAGACCTCAGGTGAGCGTCGTGCCCCCCGGGGCTCTTGTTTTTTAAAGGGGAGAAAAATGTGTAGAGCCATATTGAAATGGTTAACCGACTGCTCACTGAGTGACTGTCCTGACCAAATATCAGTTTTACATGTATTTTTTTAGGTTTCTGCATTTCTGGCAAGTTGATATTTAATATAATTGTGCTGTACAAACATCACAAAGCTGTTAGAAATTGCAAGGAAATATTAATGTGATAGAGTTCAACTGATTCCACTGAACAATGTTTAGCCAGTAAGCAAAGTGGAATGTTGTAATTAATGTAAAAGAGCTTCAGGTTTGTGCAAACAATGTGTGTCAGGGAAAACAAATTTTTCACTTAAAAATAACTTACAAATATAGGTTAACCATGGATCCTACATGTACTAGAGAGTTGGATCCATGGGTTAACCGAAAACCATCCAATTTTCACAGTTGGTTAACTATATAGTGGGTCAATCCATGTCAAATCAACCAATGGGTGTCACCCGACCCTCTTCAATTTTTTTAAAACTCGCACCAAATGTTCCCCCACGTGTCTGACGGAAAATTCTGAAATATTTTGCCCCAAGGTCGTACGGTTGCTAAGATATGGCCACGCCTAGCAACCAATGCACACTCAAACAATTGGGCTTTACCAAATTTAGCAATATTTGATGAGCTGCTGTAGCCAGAGTAGACAAGCTGGAGTATTCATTGTCTGGAAATGGAAAGAACTTCATGCCTTTTACACGGAAAATGTATTATCACTCAGATTTGACCTTCGGCTAGTGCACATGTGGTCACCAAAAATGGCTTAAAGTGTCAAGATCAAGTTTTTTTGAGCATGTTTGGAGGCTTATAGCTACAACATTAAAATAGCTTAGGACCCAATATCTTGTCCACTTGGAAAGACTTTTACTTGCTCAAGACACCTACCAAAAATCAACATGATTGTGCGAGTCGTTTTCACACAGTGCGCTCCCGAATTTTGAGTTTTTCCAAAATCAACCAAGTTCAAGGTCATTTTTCACCCCTTGTCCCACCCAGTAGCAACACCAATTGTTGTGTATTGGTAGACATTTATCCATATTTTCAAGGGTCACCAAAGAAATTTTGCTACCGAAATGTTTAATGCCTAATTAACACTGTAGAAAATGGCTGTAAACACCCTAAAATTGATAGTCTGCGTTCTAGACTGTTCTTTGTTTTTCAACTTAGGGCACCAGTCTAGAAGCTTAGACTAGATTTGAGTCTTGAAATTTAGACTACATGGTAGCAAACTCACATTCACATCACTCTGGTGAAGGAATAAACTTTGGTCAATTTAGGGGGAGTGGAAATAAAAAGACCATTCTTTGAACTAAGACTATGAAATTGAGGCAATGCTGAAAAAAAAATGTGATGCTTTGATTTCAATTTCATAGCCTTGTTCACAGACTGCCTTTTTATTTACCCTACCCCAACCAGACCCAACCTTTGTTCTCAAGGCAGAGTGATCATGAATGGTGAGTTTGCTACCATGTAGTTTAAATTTCTAGACTAAAATCTAGTCTAAGCTTCCAGACTGTTGCTCTAAGTTGAAAAACAAAGAACAGTCTAGAACGCAGACTATCAATTTCAGGGTGTTCACAGCCATTTTCGACAGCATTGATTAGGCATTAAACATTTCGGTAGCAAAATTTCTTTGGTGACCCTTGAAAATATCTATAAATGTCTACCAGTTCACAAAAATTGGTGTTGCTACTAGGTGGGACAAGGGGTGAAAAATGACCTTGAACTTGGTTGATTTTGGAAAAACTCAAAATTCGGGAGCGCACTCTGTGAAAACGACTCGCACAATCATGCTAATTTTTGGTAGGTGTCTTGAGCAAGTAAAAGTCTTTCAGTGGACAAGATATTGGGTCCTAAGCTATTTTAATGTTGCAGCTATGAGCCTCCAAACATGCTCCAAAAAACTTGATCTTGACACTTAAGGCCATTTTTGGTGACCTCCTGTGCACTAGCCGAAGGTCAAATCTGAGTGATAATGCATTTTCCGTGTAAAAGGCATGAAGTTCTTTCCATTTCCAGACAATGAATACTCCAGCTTGTCTACTCTGGCTACAGCAGCTCATCAAATATTGCTAAATTTGGTAAAGCCCAATTGTTTGAGTGTGCATTGGTCGCTGGGTGTGGCCATATCTTAGCAACCGTATGACCTCAGGGCAAAATATTTCAGAATTTTCCGTCAGATACTTGGGGGAACATTTGGTGCGAGTTTTAACAAAATTGAAGGGGGTCGGGTGACAAATTGTCTGAAAATTGGTTGATTTGACGTGGATTGACCCTAGTTTGATGAGAGGTTTTCGGTACAACCATGTACGTTGGAAAACTCCACGTTCCGGTCAGAATGCTCTGGCCGTTGTCAGGAGAATGAGGGAAGAGCGAGAAAACCCTGGTATATATACCAACAACAAGAAACAATACGATGTCAATCAAAAAAACAAAGGACGAAACAACAAATGTCAATCAAACACAACTGGGTCAGAACCCCAAAAAACATCAAAGAAGCTAGCGGAATAAAGGAACCTGAGGAGGGAACAATGAAACAAAAAACATCAAAGAAACCTGCGGATTAAAGGAACCTGGAAGGGAACAATGAAACAAAAGAACACGGACAAACAAGTGAGAAGATGCTGCAAGATCAAAGAACGTCAAGGAGGCAGGCCTGTGAAAAGGAAACAAGAAGTGTGCTGTAGGCAAGAAACAAATTAATTAATAGAGAAGGGGGAACTAAGTGACACAACATAATGCAAGTAATGAAAGACAGGTGAACAACAGGAACTGAAAACCCAAAACTAGCTGCGGAAAGAAAACTGAGGGAACAGAAATGTGAAAAAATAACCAGTTAAGACTAGAGAGAGTAACTATACAACATAAAACTAAATAACCGAGGGAAAACTGTACACAAACCTGTGAAAGAAAAATAATAATTAGCTGTGGAAAGAAAACTGAGGAAACAGAAAACATGAAAACAAAAAACAAGTAAAAAACTAGAGAAGGTAACTAAACAAAATAAAACTAAAATAACCGAGGGAAAACTGAACACAAACCTGTGAAAGAAAAAGTAATAATAATTAAAGAAAGTGAAAGGTTGGGGAGAAACGAGAAAACCAAGAAGAAGAAAAGAACCTGTGGACAGAAAAGATAAGCAGGAATGGAAAGACCTGTGGAGAAAAAAAAAAAATGTGGAGAGAAAGAAAAACTAATTAATAAACTAAACATGAAGAACCAAAACAATAACCTGTGGGAAAGGGAATAAAGACTGTGGAGACAAAATAAATAAGAAGAGAAAACCTATGGAGAAAAGAACAAGATAAGTCTGGTGAGAGAAACTAAACAGCATAAACCTGAGAGAACGGAAAACTAATGTAGATAAAAGAAGAACAAGGATAAGACTAGAGAGAGCAACTGAACAACATAAAACTAAAATAACCGAGGGAACAAAAACCAAAGAACAAACCTGTGAAGAAAGAATAGTGATTAGTGAAAGTGAACAAGACTATGGAGAAAAAGAGAAAACCAAGAAAACAAGAAAGGTACCTGTGGACGGAAAAGATAAGTATTAATGAAAAAGAGAAAACCAAATGTCGCTGATTTGGAGACCATTTTACTGTGTTGTGTTGATTGACATCGTATTGTTTCTTGTTGCTGGTATATATACCAGGGTTTTCTCGCTCTTCCCTCATTCTCCTGACGACGGCCAGAGCATTCTGACCGGAACGTGGAGTTTTCCAACGTACATGGTTGTACCGAAAACCTCTCATCGAATTGTGAATTTCGCCATGCAAACATTTAAGTCTTATATATAGTTTGAGTAATTACAATCACCATGACACAGCACTGTCTCTGTGTAGAATACAGGACAATCCGACAATAATTCCATTGGATTTTACAGTCTGCCTGACACTTGACTACTGTACATGTATGGGCACTATATCACTATAATACACAGAATCGCTCCATACCGCATCCAGAAAAAAATATACCGCTGCTTTTTAACATTTGATCTACTTAGCTACAAGCAAGGCATTCTTGACATTAATCTGATAAATTACATTTTCCAGTTTGGATGTAACATCACTGCATCAACCAAATTCTCTCTTATTGGCATAAATCCGGCAGTTAATTCTTTGCAACCAACGCTAAATCAAGACGGGTTGAATCGCGAATACCGACTCCGCCGACGCGCGAAACAGGCCTGCTGAATTTGACTCTTGCTAGCTAAGTTAATAACAGGTAATCATATTAGTGACATTTACATCTATGCTTCGATGTGTTTGATCTCCCCACCGTACTGGGATGTGTCTTGTATGCACTTGAGATGGGAACTCGTGTGGTTGTTCTTCACCAACGTGATTTATTTTTTCATCCCTATCCGTATCCAAATTCCACGATCAATGGGTCCCGATAACGATCAGCTGAGATTGACAAGCAAAATGTAATTTGATGCTGAATTGGCCGTGTTTGTTCGGAAAAACACTGATCTATTATGATTATAGTGCTTCCTCAAGTGTCAGTACATTGTTTACATTGTGGAGGTTCAGTTTAAAAACATATATGTATCAAAACTTACATTAACTTTGATGTGTGAGCTATATGATATGGTATTTTTTTTATAATCAGATACATGTATGTTTAGGCCCTGTGACCTTTGACCTTCGACCTTTTAACTCCAAAATCAACATGATATTGCTCAATAAAAATGCTAGAATTTAGAAAGTAGGCACATGTATGTCATATCACACATGACTAGAATATCTGGTGGACTCTTTATTGTAAAGTCTACAGAATGAAAAGGAAACATTTCAAATAAATAATGGTCATTTATAGATTTTTCACTTTTTTGAAGCACTAAAAGGATGACTTTGGAATTTTGTCGGGATCCATTACATGTACATGTTGACCTTATCAGAGACATTAATAACTTGAAGGATTACATAAATATAGCTGAGATATTTAAAACTGGAAACATAGCCAGACTGTAGACAATACCTTTAAATCTGATTATGGTGTTAGTCCAAGGTGGACTGAGTTTCATTGACAGTTTAGTGTAGAAAAGTGCGAGTGGGCCAATGGCTAAGTTGGTAATGGGCATTTGTGAATAAGCCTGCCATCGCTTGTTTACTTCACACCGATTACGTTTCAGCTGGTCACGATTTCATCTTTGCAACCGTATGATCATTGTAACGTGAGTCAATTGGTGCGTTATTGGGTTGCAAGACTTGAGAAGCTATAAGAGATATACATACAGTACTATGCTGAATCTGTCAGACTTTGAATTGACCAGAGATACATGTATGTTTAGAGTGGAACATTTGATGTGTGTAGTATTAGTGAGAGATTGTATACAATAACTTTTAATTTTTACAATTATCATTTTTTTAATTTGGTGTATTTTTGAATTGTGACATGGTGTGGCAGGTGTGCATAGCAATGATGATGATGACGACAACAACAATGACAACGATTATGATTGTAACAGCGTAGAAAATACACTGGGGCTGAGGGCGATTTAGCCCAATATGCATGTACATGTAGCCCCCTAAAATAATATAATATGCCCTCAATTCTCCTGATAGGGTTCAATGTATAACATACTGACATCACTAAATCAGACTCAAAAGTAGCCCCCCAAATAAAATTTTATTTCCTGCCCTGGATTGTAATGATGATGGCGCTTTAACCCTTTGGGTGCCAAGTTTCTGGGACGTTTGTTTCATTCAGTGACAGTTTCCTCACTTTCTTGTATTTAAATTCAGTGCAATAGTTTCTTATGCTACTGAAGTACATTGCAAAAACAAGTATGTTGCCCATCAACCACTTGAAGAGAAAAGTTTGTTGCACTCGATGGTGATAGTACATGTATTTTTGCATTTTGTCAATCTCATAAGTCCATTGTCCCAATATTTTTTAAATGAAAGTGCCTTGCGACATAGTACTTAACTGAACCATGCTGTCTACATAGAGAAATTGCCGTGAAAGTGATAGTTTGACACTTTGTCCCATCATCCTCACCAAGTTGATTATTTCACTGTTTGCTTATACAGTACCTGCTTAGAAACAGGTTACTAAGTATTTTGTTTGAACGTTGTTGCTGGGGGATTGCTGAGAGATTTTTAAATTAATTTTTTGAACAATATGGGATGATACTCGGACATGCCCTGTTGCTTGCTTGTTGTAGTACAAACCACTTACAAGATTGATTTCCCATTAAAATACATTTATTTTATGTTACTATACATTAGGATTCAAAAGCCTTTTTTTATTTTTGCAGACATGTATTTGGTCATGTGTCGTATGGTGGGGCCCCTTTTTGCCTTCAGGACCACAATTAAGATTGTCAGCTTCTTTGGCATTTGAACTCAATATAACTCAAAAAGTACTCTACAGATAAACAAAGTATACTTTTTCTGAAAGCGTATACATCAGAGAATCTCATAGCCAATGTCAAGTGTTATACAGGTGTGTAAGAAAAAATAAGGGTACTATCCACAAAAAATTATATTTTGTGATATTGATGACACTGATTGGCACTGTTCGTAAAAGTCATGTCAAAATGATGTGATGCGTGGTGAAAGAGACGTTTTTTCAGCTCTTAAGAAATGTATGGTTTTACTACTTTTTCGAATCTTCAGATGTTGTGATAAAGGGTGTGGGCAAAATATGTTAAAATTGTGTTTCGAATTGTTACAATAACATTATTTACCACGTAATTAATCAATATAGTTTACTAACCGAATTAACAATTTTAGAGATTTATTAGTAGAATTAGTTTTAATGAAATGAATCAGTAGAGTGTATTAAAATTTCAACCAAATTGTAGCTTTGAAGTGACATACATGTGGTCCTTACATTTCAGTTTTCAATGAATTCATATGTGTACAAGTCATGGCAAGGCATAGCTACACCAGTCATTAATTAGTATTAATGACCGTTGAAAAAATTAAATCACTTATTTCTTAGAATTGTAAATATACAGCAGTAGCTTAGTTAGTCAGAAACTTTTCAAAATCTGTGATAATATCTCTGCAAAAAATCAGAAACAAAGGAAAAAAGATGTACATGAATTTGTAATTTTCCATAAAGTTTGTAACAGCTCCTCACCGCTTATCCTCCACGGCTTATCCACGCAGATTTACCATCGTTAAACATTTTTGCAATTTTTCACTAATTACAAAGTGTCACACAAGATGTTACTCAGATTTCAAAAGCTGATGTAATTTTGCTGTAGAATGAGCCCAATTCATTCATAATGGAGTAAAGAGATAGCTCTGGACAAAAGGGTTGAATGAAGACAGGATAAAATTAACACCACCAGGTATGTTGGGGTCCCACCATTAAACACATGACCATTTATGCTTTTTATGACTCTTTGCCATTGTGACGAAGATGATTGTACAGGTAAGACTATTTCTTTGTTACTAGTTTCCCCATTAAGATTTATCCTTTAGTCTTGGCAACCTGAATTGTAATGAGACTGCATGGGTTGTGTGCAGTTCTAGAATTTGTTACTTTTATGACTTCATACATAAATAGTGAAAAGGTTATAGCGGTCTACTGCATTGATGTTAGCAATATACTGTATGGTGAATTATATGCATTTGATGCAAATAGCCTTAAAGCAGCAGATAATCAAGAAACATGGTTAAAGTGTAAAAATTTGTTATCTACATGAATGAGCATGAGATGATATACATACATGTAGCAAGATTCTGGTCAGTCAGGACTCAGTAGTACAGTACATACATGTACAGGTAATGTGTAGGTAATTTTGTATACTGTGTGATGTGTAAATCTTGCACTATTACATGTAGTTTATTTCATGGTAGAAAGAAGAAAAGTGTGTTGAGGCATAAAGGAATGGGGCTAGGGTGGAGTTTTCAAAAGGAATTATGAAAAAGAAAATCTACGTTTACACCACACTTGCACACATGGACACTCACACACACACACACACACACACACACACACACACACACACACACACACACACACACACACACACACACACACACACACACACACACACACACACACACACACAGACACAGACACACAGACACAGACATACACACACGTACGCACCTTAGTAACTGCTTCACCCTGAAATGACCATGATTATAAATGAAGTCATGAATATTTGTAATGGATAACTAGGGGATAGCGTGATGCATGAGGTGCAGGGGATACTATTAAAAGCTAACACCATATTTGTTTCATTGCTATCCCTTCCAATTATTGTCACCTGGAGCAGCAGAATGCTGATAACCAGCGAAGTTTAAACTCACGCTGTTGGCTGTCGTTCATCTGTGAAAGCCATTAATTTAGAGCCTGAGCAGTTTTTTTCCTCTTCCCCCAGTATTTTATCAAATTCGTACACTCCATCGAGACATAAATTTAAGTCGGGTACATGTATGAAGTACTGTGACCATTGCACAAAGCTTTTGCTGGATGTATGGCAATGTAATAATCAGGCTTGCGAAAACATAAGTCTTACAAGACTGGCTTGTACCCGGCAGAAAGTCGTTTAGCAAATGCTGTAAGCAAAATGGCGTTGATGGTAAATTGCTTGTAATATGAAAACCATCGCCTTATTTCACATGAAATCAAAGTATTGTGATCTTTTAGGTTTAGGCAGAAATATGGAATAAGTTTCTTGTTTTCAATTTAGAGGCAATTTACTGTTAACGCCCTTTTGCTTCGAGCATTTCCTGACAACTTTCTGCCAGATGCACAACAAAATGTACATTGTAAATGTAGGAGACATTGTAAACACAATCACAACCATGATGATTGCCAATGGTACACACAAGAAAACTGTCTTTGTGGACGAAGTGATTACAATTCATAATTCTGTTAAAGAGTTATGGCCTTGTTTCTGGGTAGGCTGTCAATCCACCCTGCACCAGATGGATCACTTGGCTGCGACACACTTGTACACAGCTTGCAGTATTCCAGTGGAAGTTAATTGAAATGTAACCACGATACCCTGCCAGAGTCACACATCCGATGAAACCTAAACATAAAAACAGAAATATTTTGGGTGTAAAATATAGATATTCAAACTTTTGCAACATGTGAGGGTCATAAAACATTTGATTTTTGAGGACATCTCACTTTCATATTTTATAATTTAATTACAACGCTGGAACTGCCCAAAGTCACTCTGAATATACAAAACATGTAATGTCCATAGAGCTACATGTATATCAATGGCATGTTTAGAGAACAAAAAAGTGATGTGAATACTAGTTGCAAATGTTTTGTATTAAGGTTTTTAGCTCACCTGAGCCAAAGGCTCAAGTGAGCTATTGCGATCGCTTTTCGTCCGTCGTCCGTCGTTCGTCGTGCGTCGTGCGTCGTTAGTAAACTTTTAGACATTTTCAGCTTCTTTCAAAATGCATGATTGGATTTGGCAAACTTGGCAGGGAATTGGTCGTGTAGGGGGTGGGGTTCAAGGGTCCTCAAATAGTCTCCTGGCCCCCCTAGGGCCCAGGGAAGGGCCTAAAGGGCAGCAAAAAGAGGTAGTTTCGAACATCTTCTTCTCTAGATCTCAGAAATAAGTTATAAGTTAAGCACGTTTGTGTGTTAGATTAGCGCTCTATGATGTGCTGAATTAATGTCTCATACAATTGCCCAGGGTGCCATTTTGCCGTAAGGGGGGGGGGGGGGCAAAAGTTTGTGGTAGGGCCTATGGGAATAATTCACATCACATCAATGGATTAAGTCAAACTTGGTGGGAATGATCCCAGGGGGAAGGGAAGAGGGTTCTTGGAAAATGGTACTTCCAGAAGCTCTGGGGCCCAGGGGGCAGGCCCATAAGGCCCAAACTAGGTAACTTTCCGAACCACAATCCATTTGCTAACGAACTTTGGGTGGTAGTGCGTAACAGGGACCTCAATGTTATTTGGGGTCAAGGTCACATATGTAGGTCAAGGTCATGAAGTCAAATGTTAGAATATACCTGAAAGTTTCTTCTTTGGTTGGTATTGGCCCATTTGTGACAATTGAGATGTAGATGCTTAACATGTATGTTGACCTCAAGTTAAATTGGGGTCAAGGTCTACGTAAGTAGGTCAAAGTCAATAATGTAAGATACTATGGGCATGCCTTGATTTTTAATAGAAACGGATGTTAGAATTTGATTAACTTGGTAAAATCAGCTATATATGGCAAGGGGAGCAAAGTTTTCCAACTTGTTCATTTGCTATGTTGTGCCTATAGATACATGTATCAGGTTCAAGGGCAAACTATGTAACTGATGTTTTTTTTATGGGCAGCTCATAATGAGTTGCGAACTTCAGGGTGAGGTCGTGCCCGCCAGGGGCTTTGTTCGGTATAGAAATAGGTAAAAGAGACATGTGTAAATCATGAATGTAGATCTTTGATGCCAGAAGTTGTTAAATATTAGAAACTCAAATATCATATTGTATAATTGGAAAGTGATAAATGTGCGCATGCTCATGTATTCTAATGGGGTATTTATAATTAGCGGTACCAGAGTGTAGCTTTACCTTATAAATTTCAACTAATAATTTTTGTGAGAAAATCCTGTGGTTTGTACTGTCTTATATATATAGATAAAAACAAATAGAGATATAGTTCATCAGATGCCAGGTTATGTTCATGGTAGCATCATTGTAAAGTCGCG
>JZLH01S0259203.1:101960-112891 GCA_001188425.1 Eucidaris tribuloides | reverse complement strand
TATTTAGATTGATACTAAGGAAATACAACCCGAAAGCCACAACAAAATTGAATGTATAAATCACAAAATATCGATTTAGAAAGAATCGTCCGCTAAATGGAAGAGCGTAGCGTCACAAGGAGGCTGTTTTTTATGAATGGTTACGTAAGACGGCTAAAAGGCCTTAGCAACCGGAAGGCTGTTGCCTTTAAAGAAGACAGTGTTTCATAATACCTACTTGATCAGCCAATGTGAATACAGCATTTTTTTCTTCAAATTCTTCTCGATTGTGATCTGTTTACATAATATTGTTCCTAAAACCATTGCGGGGCCATACCAACCAGAACTAAAAAGTCCAAAAAAAAATTACAGAAAGACAGCCACCAAATACTACATGAAAGATAACCCTACCACATGACTATTACACCTGTTCACAACAATGCACAAGACTACACATTAGGTGAAGATGTTCATGTACATCTGGTGAATGCATGTCATTAGTGCCAATATTGTATCTTGTACTTTCATAAATTCATACTTACAAGTAGGCCTACTCTGAATAGAATGCAGTTGATTCAGATCAAAAAGCAGGCATTTACATTCATGACATTAAATTTCCAAATTTCCAACATAAAAACTGTTGATAAGGTGATAGAGATGAAACAACTTGAAAGATTGGTCAAAGATTTGGCAAATGTCCAATTGATGCATGGATGACACGTCATGTGGACACATCAACTTACATCATTCTGCATGATGGCAAGTTGGTCAAGTCCAATAACCAGGGCAGTAGTTCCTCTACATGCAATCTTCATCTGAAAGTGAAACAAAGGTTGAAAAAAAGGAAAATTAATTCTCTGCATACTGGACAAGAATGTTACTAATGGCACCCAAGCGTCATAATTGCACAATAGTACAATTAATTTCCCCCTAAATCAGTGTATGATTCCAGGACATACATTTACCTGCCCTCAATATAAACAAACAATTTTTGTTAGGTTTGATGTTGTCTTCTTGTGAAAGATTGATGAAAAAGTTGTATATCAACCAAACTATTGGCCTTTAAAGTAATAGGCTAACATTCTGGAGCTTCAATTTAAAAAAATTATCAAACTTTTATACGAGTTGCAATTTTGCATAGTTATTAGTGTTTAAATAGACAAATATACATCCTACAATACCAAAGTTTGGGAAGTTATGCTGCCACTTGCAAGATAGGCATGAAGAAACATTTCCACTCTGGTGGAGGATAAAATAGCCTAGAGGTCTACACACAGTCATTCTATGGGAGGAAATGGGCAGGTGTATCCAGTTAACTCGAGTGCTTGTAGATTTTCATTTTTTTCAAGCACAAATCATAATTTTGAAATACAATATTTTTTCAGGGCTTCATTTTTAGAACTTATCAAAGACACTTACAGCATGCAGCATTAAGTAGCTCACATTTTTTTAAACTGTAGTCTGTGGTCAATGTTAGCCTGTGGCTTTAAATCAGACATAAAAAATTATTCCAAAAAAACTCTGTATTGGTCATGCCAACAGTGAGTAGGTCAAAAGAACAGACTATTTTAGGGTTATATTAAATGTCAAATATCTTCTGCATAATGTAGTCAAATCAGACATTTTCCAGGAAACCCTACACGAACTAAAATCTTGTTAAATCACTTCCAGCCTGTCTTAAATGATTTTTTTTTTTTTTATGAGAGCATGCATTATGCATCGGAAGTTTGACTTTCCATGTCACACAGTAGGCCTATCCACAAGAGGCCAGTACTTGCAATGATGACTGATGAAGCAAAGTATATTAACCCGTTGAAGACGAGTGACGAGATATCTCGTCACGAGGTCTATGGGAAATGTGTGTTAAAGCAAAAACAAATCGTCTCCAACGGGTTAAGCTCCATGGCAATTATCTATTTTCTGTGTAAACTACACACTTTAACTCTTAAGATGCCAGAGGATTTGAACCTATATGGACTTTTTGTGTATTATTTCGTGCAGATCTGCAACTGCAGCACATTCAGCGTGTTTCTATTGAGCCTACCGTATTTATCCGGATAAAATTTAACCAGCTAATAGTGGAGAAGGTCTGTTTCTATTGGATTGCGTTTTCCGCAAAGCACGATCGATCCTACTGGGATCGTACGATTACCGGCTAAGAGTCCATTGACCTGGGTTGCTGCAAGGTATTGTGGGATGACCGAGGTCAAATTTATGCTCAATCAAACACACGCGCGCTGCAGCCAGGGGTCATATATACATGTATTCCGATCATGTGGTTTTGTTTATTTCCGGTTTCTCACCGGCAAAAGACGGATATGGCGGAGAA
Organism: Eucidaris tribuloides; assembly: GCA_001188425.1. Lineage (NCBI taxonomy): Eukaryota > Metazoa > Echinodermata > Echinoidea > Cidaroida > Cidaridae > Eucidaris > Eucidaris tribuloides. The sequence continues at coordinate 110,583 of JZLH01S0259203.1, read as the reverse complement.
GGTCTGTTTCTATTGGGCTCTTCTACTCCATTAGCCAGTTCATTCCAGTTGATGGCTGTTTCTATTGACGTCTTACGTAGTGCTGTGATTTCCAACCCAGATGAATCCGGTAAACTGGACGGTTTGATGTTTATTTGTCCTAGTCAAACAACTCGGTTTGAATTACAGTTATCAAACAACCCGAAAGGTCTATTAATCAGTGGTATAGAGTGACTGGTGGACACATAAAGAGTGGTATCAATTGAGGATTAGCAGCTGTTTTGGTATTTTAAATAATCAAACATGGTACACAACCTACCCATAATCAAAACAATGAGATGCCCAATGATTTGAGTACAAGATTAGTGGTGAAACCAAGCTTGGAGCTACTGAGGCAGGATTTCTCAGATATTCATCCCAGACTGTTAATCTGTTGGCAGACAGCTTGTCCCCTATGTTTTAGTAGTATTCTAGTAATCAGGCAGTTGAGTAGTTTTTTATGTGTGAGATGTGATCTTTAAGCAAGGAGTTTCAAGTTAGACAGCCTATGTCATGTGGTACCAACAAAACAGGATCAGAGCATGCATGGATGATTAGACCCTGGGAGAGTGTAGTTTTCTTTTCCTTTTGTTTATGCTCTTACCAAGTTGCCGTTCAAACCCTCAACCCAGAAGCCAATTAATTAATTAGCAAATCAAATCAAACCGGGTCAGACTGTGCCGGGCCCCAGGCCTAGTCTTACGGTATCTTTCTCCGCTATTATCCTGCAAAAAGCAGGATAAATATCGGCGAAACTTTCTCCGCTAAAAGACGGATAATGGCGGAGAAGGTCTGTTTCTATTGAGATCTTCTACTACATTAGTCGGTATATTCCAGAAAACTAGCTTCAATAGACACACGCTGATTAAGAGTTAAAGGTTGTATTCTGTTGATGTGCACATGAAACTGTTCTGTTCATATTTGATCCGTACATAAAAACAATGTGATGTGATCAAAATTTGGGATGCAACTGTTTTGAAATTTGTATAAATGACAGATCATTTTGAAAGTGGGCTGTAGCTGAAGTAGTATTTTGTAATGGTAGTCTGATGTAGGTTTCACACACTGGGTGAAGCTTTCACCTATCAATTTTAAATTTGATATACATGTAGTCCAGCTGTATCGAAGATTGCTTGCCAATCATCCAACTGCACTGGTGCGGGTGTTTGACATTAATCTGAGCTTTGATCGTCAGGTATTCCAATTTCACTAGATTGCACACACACAAGTCAGGTCTGGCAGTCAGACTAGTTTCATGGTTGTGTAAAATTCAAATTCAGTGAACGGCATTTCACGTATGTTGGTATGGTATAATTCTGTTTGAATTTTATCAGTACGATGTACTAGTATATATACATGTAGTCGGGTGACCCACACTTCGCCTTCGCCATAGTTAATGTTTTTCCATATTTTTGGTAATTTCAGGGGGCTCTTTTGGCCATTTCGGGGGCGAAATCGCCTCGAGTCCGAGTCCCATGTATCCGAGTCCAAGTCCTTGGTCTCCGAGTCCGAGTCCGGGATTTGGAGACTCGAGTCCGGGTCTGGACTCGAGTCCTACAACACTGCTTATAAAATAATTAGAAACACATGTCATCTATGCATTGATGTTTTTACATATAGATCAGTATAACCGCCACGTGCGTCCTACGTGCATTATCTATGTGGAGCGGGCTAGCGAAGTGAGGGCCTTGATTTTACGCGCAACTAAAATAACATTGTTCGCATATGACGACGATAGCATGGGAACAACCGCATTGATTACTTGCAATTCCATTGGAATCTTCAGCATTTTTTCCTTTAAAGGTAATAAAAGACATGATTGGGGGTAGTCCTCAACTTGGGCTGAAACTACTCTAGAATCAAGTTAACTATGCTAGGATTCTCCTGTGAAAATCTTGTAGTCAAACGTTGACTCATTCTAAAATAAACAATGTTAATATCACTCGTAGCACAGAAACCTGCTGTGTGGCTCTCTATGGGGCTTATTTTTATCGTTCCCGGATAAAATTAAGATACTCATTATGTTTATGCTTGATTCTCCTTAAATAAACAAATTACAGACAAATCCTCCCAGGTAGAATCCACTCTGCTAGTGTATAGTAGTGGTAGTATATTCAACTCATTTGGTTGTTGAGGCATTTTCAGTGTCCAATCATGTCACTAACCTTTAAAGTGATAGTCTAACCATTGTGGAGCTCAATTAAACTGTCAATTTGATATCTGGAACTAAATAGTAGTCGTTCATATGGACAAATAACCCTAGAAACAAAAGTTGGAAAGATCTACACTGCCAAAGGAAGTTAGCATGAATAAACAATTAAAGACTCGGAACCGAGTTTAAATAGCTAGGTGTACACACAGTAAGATGCTAATGGGAGGAAATGGGCAATGAATCTGGTCACTTACGATTTTCATTTTTAAAGCACTAAATAATCATTTTGAATACAATTTTTTCAGGGCTTCATTTTTAGACCCTCCACAAGACACTGGTAGCATGGCCCGGGGCGCAGTGCCATTACAAGGTGTACACCATGCGCGTGTATGGACTTTTCAAATAACATAGTACCTACAAGTAATTTTCCTGTCGATCTCAGCATACCTAAACAAGTATTCGAGTCTAAAATACCCTTTTAGTAACATCTGTAAAGTATACTTTGTTTCGCCGATTTTGATACGTTTTTCAATGTACCGCGCGTACATCGCGACGTGAAAAAACAAAACCCTTTTTAAACCTCGCGTTTTTCAACGCGCTGGTGTACCCTTGTAATGACAACTGGCCCCACTGGGTAGCATGGGGAATCATATGGGCTCAGATTTTTTACGCACTTGTGTAAATGCAGGGTGCTACGTAACTTTTTTGGCCACTTGCCCGATCGGGCACGTGAATTTTCAAACAGCTCGAATGCGCCCGAATGAATTTTTGGCTTGCCCGAAAATGCAGAAATTTATTGATTTGTGTGATTAATATGTATAGAATATACATAAAGTAACATACATGTATAACCATTCACAAATTTTCACAGCAATGATTTTTGTCATATTTATGAAATCACGATCAATTTTTAATTGTGTTATTTCATCTATATACAGATATAAACGATTATACATGTGTTCTCAGCAAGCGGTAAGTGGCGATTTCAATGTTGTGGGATTGGGGGAGGGGGGGGGGGGGGGAAACAGCACAGCATTAATACCACATTTTTTGAACATCTAGTGATTTACCGTAGGGTTCATAAAAAAAAATTTTGTTGTAAGATTGTGAATTTCAACACGTCATGTAAACTAAAAACGTGTTATGATTTCATATTAAAGTTGCTTTAAAGTGTTAATGAAGTGTTTCTAGAATACACCGTGAACACGAACTTTGGTATCATATAATATAAACTATATTTCAGCTGTATAATGTTTCTCAATAAAAATGTGCAAGTGTTTATAGAAAGTGTTAGTATATTTTCAGTGTCTATAAAATTTTATCAAAAATGCAACAAATTTTGGAAAAATTAGCTCTCAAATTAAAGGGGGATAACCCCTCCCCCTTGAGGGGTGGGTCATGTAACCCACACCGACAGCCGCTAGATACAACAAGAGTTATTTGTGGACATTAAAACTTCGATGGTAGTTTAAAATATATATCCTCTTAGCAATGCATAATTGATTCCCAAACGCGGTACTAAAAAACGAAAATGTTGAAAAATGTTAGATCAGATGAAACTAAAGTTTATTCTCCATTTCCTTTGCACCGGGACCCGAACTTGCTTTAGAATATTACACTTATCTTATTCAAATCTTTGAAAATTATTACCTCACTCAGAATTTATTATGATAGAGTACACTACTTTTGGGAAATATTATAGTAACAGTTCTTCATACAACCACTACCCAGCAGGACCTGGACACCTCGCTGCCAATCTTCCAACCCCAGAGTTCAGGGTGATTCTGTGACTGCTGGGTCATGTAAGCTATGTTTCCAGCTGCTAAAATTTGCCACTTTTTGCCAAGTATCCCTCTTAAAATTAAACTTATATATCACAAATATTATTTCTAAATCTCCTATGACACTTTCATTGGTCAGATTTATCATTTTCAAAGTGCAGAAAATACGCAATATCGGGCAAGTTAGGACTTGAAACTACAAACGCATACACCATTTAAAAACATGTGGGACTGGGCAATTCTAGTCGGCTAAACTGCCGAGTTTTGGAGGTGGCTGTGATATATTTTTCTGGTTATTTGAACATTTTGCTTACCTTTGCGCTATGTCAGTCATTTTTTCAGCTGAATACTTTCTGTAATTTTCAATTTCTTACCACAGTTTTCCGCGATGTTTATTTTTTCCTGGACAATGTATCAGGCTAGGCAGATGTCTCTGATCTTGCACTGCCTTCATGTTTACTACGTATGCCGACTTCCTGCGCTGCCCCGTTCATTTTGCGTCTTTGCAGAATGCATTTTGAGTAAATAATTGCCGATGATTTGGCCAGCATTTCCTCCGTAAAACAGCTATTTATTTCATTTTTGTTTCAATACAGTTTTGGTATTTACTTAGGTTTGCTTTGCAAATTATTACTTGCCCGATTCGGGCAAGCATTTTTAGTTGACACTCCAAAATGCTTGCCCGACTGTGTCTGTGATGTTTACTTGCCCCGGACCATCGGGCAAGCGATTATGTCGCACCCTGGGTAAATGTTAGCCAATACCTTTAATGTGAGTAGAATTTTGACCCTTTTTGTGAATAAAACTGTCGTCTTGTCAACGTAAGTACACACTGTCGGACAAGGAATCAGGACTCGGACAGCTGGACTCAGACTCGGACTCAGAGACCCGGACCCAGACTCAGACTCGGATAGGTGGGACTCAACTAGATCTACAACACTGTTTATAAGTTTTGATTCCAAAATTTCCTCTTTGTTATTTGCATGGTTTTGAACTGTTGATTACTGCAACAAAATTTAGCATATTATTGGCACACAATTCAATGCATGATTTTTGTTTTGTGCACTTCTACCCAATTTTGTGCAGGGTGGCGGTTTTAGGGGCCCCTGGCGAGTTGCAGGTTCCCTACATATTTTCATGAAACAGGACTCCTAGTCTGACTTCAGCCCCAAGGCTTTTGTGGGACTGAGCACATAGGCCTACATGTATGTAGGCCCTACTGTGGTCCTAAATCTGCGCACCCTACATTTCACAACGAAAAATTACATGCAAATCAATAAAAAGTTACCAAATGATGTTTCTAATATAATGATGCATATCTGAGGAATAACATTGCATGAAAATTGTACGAAAAAAACTCACTTTTATGGTATTTTGGAACGATTTTGTCAATGTGTCACTCGACTCGGTCGCGTAAAAACGGGTTCCTTAATCTGCGCACATGTGCATTGTCTATGTAACTCGCGCGAAACGGTAGTTTGGGTGAGCTCATCAACACATATCGAATTTCGGGAAAACTCCGCACAAATTTTTCAAAAACAGCGATCAATTGTGAATGATTATTTCATTTACTAGATTATGCCTTTACACCAATTAAATGATTATTTGAGTGTGAATTTGTGGTTTTGCAGAATTAGGACCCAGCCTCCTAGTTTTTCTGGAATTACCGACTAATGTAGTAGACAGATCTTCAAATAGAAACAGCACCCGCTTCTCCGCGCATTATCCGCTCCCTTTTCAGGCGGAGCAAAGTTTCGGCTGGCCCGATATTTATCCTGCTTTGTCTCGAGCAGGATATATAGCGGAGAAAGATACAACCATAGTACAGACTAGGCCTGAAGGGCCATCCCGCACCAGTCTGCACCCGGTTTGATTTGCGATTTGGGCTACCAATCTTAACTACTAAGTAAGTGAGTCTCTTCATTTGGGTATGAGGGTTTGAAAACGCCAATTACTTGGTAATCAGCTCATCAAACAAAAGGAAAATTGAAAATTCTTATTCAAACTTCCTCCCATGCGGTCTTTATTAGTCATCCCAATCTTGCATTCGCTCTTGATCGCTGTTTTGTTGGTACCGTACACTAGCCCACTCATCACACCACCCCCTACATTTGACAGTAGGCTAGTGTCTAAACAACTTGAAACTCCTTGCTTACAAGATATCAGCCATCTCACACAAAATCGTCTAACACAAAAACATACTTCAACTCGCCTGATTACTGTACTAGAATACTACTAAAACATAGGGGACAAGCCTGTCTGCCCAACAGATTAACAGGTCTCGGGCGCATGAAATATCTGAAAATCCTGCAATCATAGCTCCAAGCTTGGTTTCACTTTATGCAATCACAAAGTCTATCCGGACCCACTAATCTTGTAGCTTCCCATAATCATTGGGGCATCTCCATTGTTTTGATATGGGTAGGTTGTGTAAGCCATGTTTGATTATTTACAAATACCAATAACAGCAAACGCTCTTGGACTGAATCCTCATCAATTGATCACCACTCTTCGTATGTGACCCCCTCATCCACTCAGTCACTCTATACCACTGATTAATACTACACAGGACCTTTCGGGTTGTTTGATAACTGTAAATTCAAACTCGAGTTGTTTGACTAGGACAAAGTAAACATCAAACAAAATCCTTGTAATACACGTGCAAACCCTTCTAGTTTCCACTCCATTCAAACTCCACGTAAGCACATCCCACACTGGAGTAGGCCTTCCGCTCCACGGCCTTAAATTAAACTTGAAAAACAAAGATTCATAAAAATCTCTCAACATATACTTACAGGATATACCACTTCAAATCACTAACCTTCATACATTCTCCATTCTCATACATCGAATCATATTCAATAATATTATATAAGTAAATAAATAATACACCTAATCATAAAAATTTCTTACTTTTTATTTCCTCCTACTTAAATATTATCATAATATCTGACTTCACTTATCCAGTACTTATTTAATTATAAAAAACAACTCCCTGAAACCACACAAAAATTGTAATGGTATAAATCACAAAAATCATTATTAAAAATCTCGTATAAAATTGAAGACTACTCACAATATCTTTTTTTATGAATGTTACGTAACGCTAAACTCTACAACAACTTTCCTTTAAAAACTTTTCATAAACCTACTTGATCACCAAATTAATACATCATTTTTTTCTTCAAATTCCTCTCCATTGATCTTTTACATAATATTTCCTAAACCATTTACTTGCCATACCAACCAAACAATCAAAAAAAATTACATAAAGCAATCCTACCAAATACTACATAAAGTATAACCCTATCCACATGACCTATTACACTTTTCACAACAATGTCAACAATGACTACACATATGAAATTTCATGTACATCTTGAATCATTCATATCCAATATTTATCTGTTCTTTCATAAATCATACTACAATACCTACCTTAATAGATCATAATTCGAATCAAAACACATTTAACTCATACATATTTCCAAATTTCCACATAAAAACTTTTAAATATATAATAATTAAACCAACTTAAAGATGTCAAAATAAATTTCAAATTCCAATTTATCATTTATACACTATTACACATCAACTTACTCCATATCATTTAGCAATTCAGTCCACAATAACCATGATATTCTCTACATTCAATCTCATCTTAAATTGTAAACAAATAAAAAAAGAAAACTTAATTCCTCTTATACTTTACAATAATTCTAAGTCACCCAACCATAAATCACATATACATTAATTTCCCCCTAAATACATACAATTCTTACATTTACCTTCCCTCAATATAAACAACAATTTTTTAGGTTTTATGTTTCCTTCTGTTGAAGATTTATCGAAATTTATATCAACCAACTATTGTCTTAAGATTAATATAACATTCTTGTATCTTCAAATAAAAAATATCACTTTTATACTATTCAATTTTCAATTATTTAGTTTTAACAAATATAATCTACAATACCAAAATTAATTTTCTCCACTTCAATAACATGAAAAAACAATTTCCACTCTGTTTACATAAATACCCTAATTCTATCAACCAGTCATTCTTAATAAATCAGTTATCCATTAACCTAGTTCTTTAAATTTCATTTTTTCAAACACAAATCATAATTTTAAATAACAAATATTTCATTTCATTCTTTATAAAACTTATCAAGACACTTACAGTCATCACCATAAACTCACATTTTTTAAAACTGAGTCTTCAATTTACCTTTTTTAAATCATCATAAAAATTATTCCAAAAAAAACTCTATATATTCATTCCAAAATTGTTTTATTCAAAACAAACTATTATTTAATATTAATCCAAATATCTTCTTCATAATGATCAAATCACATCCAAACCCTATCACAACTAAAATCTATTAAATCACTTCACCTTCTAAATATTTTTTTAAATTCATTCATTATCATCAATTTTACTTTCATTTCCACCACATATTATCCCAAACAGTACTTTCAATATACTGATAACAAATATATTAACCTTGAACATACGATATAATTCTCAACATTCTATATTTTTAAAATCAAAAACAATCTTCTCCACATTACTCATCAATTACTATTTTCTTTAAACTACAATCCACTTTAATCACTCTAAATCCAGATATTAACCTATTACTTTTTTATTATCTTTCAATCTAACTTC
>JZLH01S0259203.1:90068-101935 GCA_001188425.1 Eucidaris tribuloides | reverse complement strand
GGTCATGTAATTTTATGTGGGGACACCTGCGGGGGGCACACGAATTTGCTTGGGCACCGTTGCCCCCAGGACCCCACTCCCGATAGCTACGCCCTAGGTTGATTTTTGCTAGGGGAAAACTTAGTTTGTAGGAAAAAATTGAGGTTCATCTATTTATCCGCCTTCTCGTGTGTGAATACTACGTAGTTGTGAAAACAAGATGCCGTGTATGAGCGGAAATCGCGAAATTTTGAGCAGCCGCCTGACGTAATGCGCGCGTGCGGTCTGCCGAGGCAGCAAGACTGGCTATGATCATGTGGACGACTGACGGTGGATCGAGGCCGGCGAGGTCAGCAAGCAGCGTTGGGTCGACGCCATATTCACAACCGCGGTGTATTTTAATCTACAGAATATACACGGGACCAATCCAGACACCCTTATTATTTTGTGATTACAGTTACACAGCTATTTTCAGCATGGAAGTAGTATGCGTATGATTGATGATAATTGGTTTTTGGATAACATTTTCAGTTAGCAGTATTAAGACAGTAGACAGTATAGCCAGCGATCCGATAAACCTGCCAAACGAAAGGTCATTTTGAATTGAATGTTTTGCCTCATTGTCATCTATACGTTAGCGCTGCCTCGGCGTCTGAACTTGTTTACTAGATCTACTCTAGTCCGTACTGACCATGCTGAGTTACTGGACTGTGGACAGTTGACAGACTATCACGCATAGCTGCTCGCCCACGCTGTCATCTGGCAAGGGATAGATGAATGTGTGATCTGATGCTTGAGTTGGTGTGTTCCATGAAAAATGCATACTGGGTAAAAAGCTTTTTGTTGTTTTTTTTTGTTTTTTTTTTAAATAAATTAAACTTTAAACTTTTGCCACCAATTTTTTGGCCAGAATTTAAGTTAAATTATTCCATATCATTCGAGTGATGTCTTGGTCATGTCCTGAAGTGCCTCGAGTCCCATAATAATGGGGAGTTCAGTTGAAATCCTGTTTAATCAATTTGCTGGTACACAAGAATATGTTCCATTGAACTGTGTACAAATCTACAGACTGGGGTCACTTCTTTCTTGATTTTGTCAGATTTGGCCTTGGAGAAGTGGTATACTTGTAAAACCTGAGTGTGGGGTATTATTGTCCATATTTCTAGTGACCAGCATACGTAGTAGGTTGTGTTATTTTCGATAACTTTTATGATGCTACGTCTTTGCGCTAAGTCTGCGATTTGTTTGGACAGATATTTTTGTTGGGTTGAAAAGAAAGAAAATAATTATATAAGTTACAGTCTTATGTAATGAATATTTTGGCGCTTCTATGAATTTCTCTTTCTTCAAACTTTTCCATGGTTACCATAACTTGTCTTGTTTCTAAAAAAAATAATTAAAAAGTCATCCGACTCCCTTAACCCTAATGCATATTCTGGACTCATCATACGTTGTTTTGCGTCAATGTGCCCTAATATCTGCTATGGCTTCAATAGACACACGCTGATTAAGAGTTAAAGGTTGTATTCTGTTGATGTGCACATGAAACTGTTCTGTTCATATTTGATCCGAACATAAAAACAATGTGATGTGATCAAAATTTGGGATGCAACTGTTTTGAAATTTGTATAAATGACAGATCATTTTGAAAGTGGGCTGTAGCTGAAGTAGTATTTTGTAATGGTAGTCTAATGTAGGTTTCACACACTGGGTGACGCTTTCACCTATCAATTTTAAATTTGATATAGTCCAGCTGTATCGAAGATTGCTTGCCAATCATCAAACTGCACTGGTGCGGGTGTTTGACATTAATCTGAGCTTTGATCGTCAGGTATTCCAATTTCACTAGATTGCACACACAAGTCAGGTCTGGCAGTCAGACTAGTTTCATGGTTGTGTAAAATTCAAATTCAGTGAACGGTATTTCACGTATGTTGGTATGGTATATAATTCTGTTTGAATTTTATCAGTACGATGTACTAGTATATATACATGTAGTCGGGTGACCCACACTTCGCCTTCACCATAGTTAATGTTTTTCCATATTTTTGGTAATTTCAGGGGGCTCTTTTGGCCATTTCGGGGGCGAAATCGCCTCGAGTCCGAGTCCCATGTATCCGAGTCCAAATCTGAGTCCAAGTCCTTGGTCTCCGAGTCCGAGTCCGAGTCCGGGATTTGGAGACTCGAGTCCGGGTCTGGACTCGAGTCCTACAACACTGCTTATAAAATAATTAGAAACACATGTCATCTATGCATTGATGTTTTTACATATAGATCAGTATAACCGCCACGTGCGTCCTACGTGCACTATCTATGTGGAGCGGGCTAGCGAAGTGAGGGCCTTGATTTTACGCGCAACTAAAATAACATTGTTCGCATATGACGACGATAGCATGGGAACAACTGCATTGATTACTTGCAATTCCATTGGAATCTTCAGCATTTTTCCTTTAAAGGTAATAAAAGACATGATTGGGGGTAGTCCTCAACTTGGGCTGAAACTACTCTAGAATCAAGTTAACTATGCTAGGATTCTCCTGTGAAAATCTTGTAGTCAAACGTTGACTCATTCTAAAATAAACAATGTTAATATCACTCGTAGCACAGAAACCTGCTGTGTGGCTCTCTATGGGGCTTATTTTTATCGTTCCCGGATAAAATTAAGATTATGCTTGATTCTCCTTAAATAAACAAATTACAGACAAATCCTCCCAGGTAGGAGATCCACTCCTGCTAGTGTATAGTTGGTATATATTTCAACTCATTTGGTTCTTGAGGCATTTTCAAGTGTTCCCAATCATGTCACTAACCTTTAAAGTGATAGTCTAACATTGTGGAGCTTCAATTTAAAAAACTGTCAAACTTTGATATCTGAACTACATAGTAGTGTTCATATGGACAAATAAACCCCTAGAATACAAAAGTTTGGAAAGTTACACTGCCAATGGCAAGTTACGCATGAATAAACAATTAAAACTCGGGGCGAGTTTTAATAGCCTAGGTGTACACACAGTAAGTCTATGGGAGGAAATGGGCAAGTGAATCTGGTCAACTTACGATTTTCACTTTTTTAAAGCACTAAATAATCATTTTGAAATACAATTTTTTCAGGGCTTCATTTTTAGACCTCATCAAAGACACTGGTAGCATGGCCCGGGGGGCCAGTGCCATTACAAGGTGTACACCATGCGCGTGTATGGACTTTCAAAATAGACCCTAAACAAGTAATTTTCTGTCGATCTCAGCATACCCTAAACAAGTATTCGAGTCTGAAAAGATACCCTTTTATTCTCATATGACAAGTGTCTAACGGTAATTTTTTTCTAACATACTCAAACAATAACGGGCCAAAACAAAAACTTGAGAACAATGATCAATTTTGATAATAGACTACATTTTTATTAAATTTTCTCAACAGAATTGCCACAAGAACCTCTTTAGGAGACCAATCACTCGACTTACGAAGATCAAAATTCTTTTTTTTATAAATTTACACCCAAAAATATAAAATTTGACATTATTTAGGAGGGATAATTGGACCAAAATTTAAAATGAGGTTACAAAAGATTGTTTATCCATATGGAGAATTAATTATCAGTTATCTTTTTATGTTATGAGCTGTTGCACGTATACATTATACAGTTTAACACCCAAAATAGGTATATCTTAAGCCAAAAGTCAATTAAAATTATTTGTTTTTGCCTCAAAAATAGGAAGGTCATTGTGGGCAACTTAGAGAGTATCGGATTCAGCCGACCCAAATTCCTAGATAGGCATCAGAACTTTCATAGCTTTCCCCAGAAAAAAAAATCTAATTAAATCCAGTTAATCTCCAGGGTACATGTATAACACAAACAATACCATAAAGTTTGTTGCTAAGACAAAGTTTTGTGCTAGCAACTGCATCGTGGTCTACATGTAACACTTAAGAATACTTCAGTTGCTAGGATTTTGTAAGGTTTTAAAATTATGCAATTTGTCATTTCCTCAGTATAATAATGAGCTTTTTCTCACCGCTCAGTAATTAAATGACTAATACAGCTCGGTCCTGCACTCCTAAGTAATCTATGTCATACAAAAATTACATTTCTTTAAGCGTGTGAAAGGTAATTTTGAGAGTGGTACTAACAAATTCTTCGTAACCTGTTGCGGTTGCTGGTTATTTCCAACTCTGACATCACTTAATCTATCAAATACAATGAATATTGGAGATAAGTTATTGAAAGGTATTTAGTATTCGTAAATTTATATTATCGTTATTTCACAGTGTTATTATTTTACAACACCTAGAAAAATCCATCATTCAAAAATGGAAATGTCAACCCATTTGTCGCTATGGAGCTGAAATGGTTTGCCTAAGGGAAACCAATCTGAATGTTGCTTTTGACAAACAATAATTAGAATTAAACTATTTTTATGGCTTGGTTATCCAGGACATTCCATCTTAACATCAAATAGTGGTTCTCATATACCCCCCCAAAAATGAGTACATTAATAACCAAAATCGAATAAAACTACTTGTAGCAATTTTTTCATTAGTGTAGCAATTTGTGTTTTTTGGCCTACAAAAGGGTGTGGTCTATTCAAAAGCTGGTTCTCCATCGTGATGTTACCCGTTACGGCAAATACATATGGCTTAATTTTGAAAAATTCAGAAAATTTACTTTAAAATTAAGGTATATCTAGCCATACATCAACAGTTGGGGGGGGGGGGATTAAACTCCTTAAAATAAGCCACCGCTTTTTTGCCTCTGTCAGAATTAGCCGCTTACCACTCTAATTAGTATTATACACATGCTAGTATACTTATTGGGAGATACACACTGAACTGACTAGTTGGCATTCTATGACCTTCCTGATAAACCTATCCTATATTTGATATGAAAGTGTTTATCCTCATCAACTGCTTTCCGACCTCACCATTAGTCTCTAGGAATACAACCTGGACAAACTGAAGGTCACATGGTGTGGGTGGCTTGCACCAAGCACTGCCTACGTATAGGGAGAAAAAGTGGCCAGGTCCTGGAATCCGAGACTAGTACATAACACATGGACTCGCCAAAACTGCTACCAAAATTAAATATGAAGTCCATCAGGATTGTGACCTTATAACTTTTGATTAAAAATAGGCGGAATTAACTTCTACTTTTCAGCAAATTGTTCACAGATCGACATTTGACGAAATCTGGAAAAGTAATGGCATCATGCTTTTTTCATTGAAATTCTTGATTTATAGAGAAAAATATGCCATTCCAATATTCTCAGATTGTTTGGCGAAAAATGTCAAAAATCAAGGTTTTTGAGCAAAAATCACAATGAAGTCATCCTAGAAATGTGTTTAACGTGTGGTAGGTCTTTCAAAATTTGTAGGACAATTTAATTTTGAGGACTAATATAAGACTGAAACACCCATATTGATGAGGGATTGGACCTATGAATAACAAACAAGACTTTATTATCTTAAAAAACTTGAAACATTTTACAAAAATGTCAGCGGCTTGTCATTTATTTTGGTTACTGCCCATCTTTGAATTTGGAGGTGTTTCGGCAACAATTTTTCTTGAAGGTAGACCCTTGAATATTGTTTGTTATGCAATAAGCTGAAATAAACCATGGTCTAGCTTATGTTGTACAGGGGGTGAAACGTAAACCACTCAACACTTATTCCTGCATTCGGCCCGTCGACACGCTCTAGTAACTACATTTCGGCCACAGGGTTTTTGAAATCACTTACAGTCCTATTTCAGGGAAATCTTCAGCAAGGATTTCCAATCGGTCTTGTCAACCTTGCCTACTTTTCTAACGACCACCAGTAGCTGGTGTGTAGCATTCGTTGAAATACTACACACGTTCTAGGTAGTTCCTTGTTCGCAAGTATTAACATAATTTAGAGCAGGATATTGTCATTTTACCACGTTAGCGGGAGGTCTCTCCATTATAAAGTGGGTCTATACATGCGTCGCGGGTCCAGGAAGGGCGTGTGGAACGGACGGAGAAACGGTGGAGTCCATCTCCCCACGCCATAATGCGTGATACTGTACTCCTGCAAACCTTGAGAGGGTTTACAACACTGTGTGACACTACTGTAAATTTGGCTCCCATTATTCACATCAATTAATTGATATTCAATTATTTGATCAGAATAAGTGTATGTGTGTATGGGGGCATAAAGGCGAACCTTATCACAAGACGCTTATGGCGTGGCACAAACTTTTCGAAGCAAAGAATCTTGAATCCCACTTACCATGTTCTTACTGTTCAAAAAAAAAAAAATAATTATTTCTGCCGAATATCACTACAACTATAGCGCATAGAGCCTAGCGGACTATTGAAGGAGCCAGAATTATGAAAGAGTGAGTCTGATGAGTTATGCCGCTTATACAAGTTTCGAGCGGAAACACCAAGACTTCACTACACGACTTTTGTATAGATTCCTGTCGTTCAGCTTTCCAATCCATCAAAAGGCCTATCACACGTCTCTACTACACTTCCAGCAGAATGCGCGGCTTTTAAACAGTCTGACAGTATGCTTGGCCCGTATCTCATTCCGTATGGTCGGGGCTGCCCCATGCAAATAGGGAGGGGGAGAGGGGGGTGGGTCGAGGCGGCATGCACGCGCTCTCTTTATAAGTAATGGAAATAAGTGGAATTTTAACCTCTATTTGCGTTTTTCTAAAAATAATAAAAAACGCTTACCCCCCCCCCCCCTTTGTTGTTAATCTTGGATGGTATTTTTTTGTTTCAGATTCTTGGCCCGGCTACAATCATCCAAATAGTTCTGGTCGTCGCCGGCTACCCCCTGCCCCCCTCGTAGTCAGGATGCTGTTTTGGCCTGTAATTTGGGCAGGTAAAAATCTCGGCGGTCAAATAAAAAGCGTTTGGTTGTCGTTGCCCGACAGCCCATACTACACCCGTCCCTTCCCCCCACTCCTGTCTTCTCTCTGTCGGCATGCTGTTACATTACTGTGATGTGGCTACAATTTCAAATTCTTTTTTTGGGGGGGGAGCCGCTCAAAATTTTACCACCCCCCGATCTTTTCGGCGCTCCCTCGTTAGGCTTTACTGCTAATGGCCTGCCAACGCCAATAATCCTGAACAATGATCTATTATTGGAGAGTCCGAATCTGATGTAATGTGATGCTACTACCAAAGTTTCGGGTATACATTTAAAAGGAGATATAGTGATGAGGTGATTACCCAGTCTGATAAAGGTGGAAACATATTTTTGAGGGTAATATATGTCACCATGAACAGTTTTTGAAGGAAACGTACATTCATTTGAAGTGTGTCCGAACAACAGGAAGGTACCACAAGGCGGGACTGATGTGTTTATTGTGTTCACCTGTATACTCCCTCAATAAACTTGCGGGTACAGAAAACAATTGAGTTTAATGACGACTTCCATTCCTTTCTACTTAGTGTGGTTGTGGATACCCAAAACAAAGGAAGGGACAAAAACGTGTGTCTGGTTATGTATGTGAGCTTTCTATCAGTTTTATTCAACTGACCAATTTTTTACTCTGACATTTTAGCCCCTCTGACATTAATTTACCGGTCTGATCATTTTTGTCACTCGCTCCTGACATTTTTACCCTCTGAATTATTACCTGGCTGAATCATTTTCCTTTTCATAGACATTATTACCCTCCTATCTGACTTATTTCTTACCGCATCTGCCGACTATTCTTTACCTCTGACATTATTACCGTAATTTCTGACATTTTTACCTCTGACATTGTTTACCTCTGACACTTATTACCTCTGACATTATTACCCTCTGACATCCAGGGTTAGCCCATCTGACATTATTACCAACTCTGACATTATTACCCCTCTGACATTTTACGCCACTCTGACATTTTTACACGACCGCGAAGCCTCATACGTAGTAAGACTGTGTTAATTTTCCCACCTAATTTGTTGACTGATCGCTAAGTCTTTGCACCTACAGCCTGCGATTCTGTTGACAGCATATTTTTTTGTGGTTGAAAAGAAAAGAACAATAATTATAGCTAAAGTCAGTCTATGTAATCCCGATATGACAATATCTCTTTGGCGCTGCTATGATTTCTTTCCTTCAAGCGTTCCAATGGTACCCCCCAAACCTTGTCGTGTTTCTAAAAACAAACATTAAAAAGCACCCGACCCTCCCCCCTTACCATAATTGCATATATTGGACCACACTAGCGTAGTTTGGCTCCAAGTGCCCTAAATTCTGCCACGGCTCCCTAGAGTCCATGCAAAACCACAAATTATTCAACCGACTCAAATAAACGTCCATTTTTAATTGGTGTAAAGGCATAACTCTCCTAGTAAATGAATACATCCATCTCCAACTATATTGATCCCGCTCGTTTTTTGAAAAATAATGTGTTGGGCAGTTGTTTTTCACCGACGAATTTCGCACTATTGTGTTATGATTGGAGCTCATCCTCCCAAATATTACCACCCACCAACCACCGTTAAATACGCACAAGTATGTTGAGATGACACTTTGAGTTAACACAGATACGACAATGCACGATAGTGGCGGACAGTTACTTAAAGGAAAACCCGTTTTTTTACGTTTTGCAACGATCCTACGAGATCGAACAGTGAACCACCATTGAGCAAAACTATCCGTTCCATAAATACCCCAATAAAAGTCGAGTTTTCTTTCTTCACAATTTCATGCACCATGCTCCTACTCCCTTCAGATATAGTCACTCCTTATCAATTAGAAACATCATTTGCGTAACTTTTTATGATTTGCGCATGTCCATTTTTCCCGTTGTGAAATTGTAGGTCGTGAGCCAGATTTAGGACCACAGTAGGGCTACATACATGTAAGGCCTTATGTTGCTCAGTCGCCACAAAAGCCTTGGGCTGAAGTCAGATCTAGGAGTCCTGTTTCATGAAAATATGTAGGCCCCCGAAACCTGGCAACTGCGCAGGCACAACGAAGCCCCTAAAAACCCTTTGCCCCACCCGAAAACAAAACCTATAAAACCTGGATTAGATAAGTTGCACAAAACAAAAATCATGCATTGAAATTGATGTGCCAATCTATATAATGCCATAAATTTTCTGTTAGGCACGTAACTCACAAGTTCTCAAAACCATGCAGAAATTCAACATAAAAAGAGGAATTTTGGAATCAATAACTATATAACAGTGTTGTACCGCATCTAAGTAGACTCCACGCTACAAGAGAACAAGTCTGAGATACCAGGGATCCGGGTCTACTCGAGTCCGAGTCCTGCAGTCCCAGAAAGCTTGTCGCGAGTCCTGATTCACCTTGAGTCACAAGTAGATAACTTACGCTTGACAAGAACCAACGACAGTTATTATATTACACAGAAAAAGGGCTAACAAAAATTCTAATTTCTTTCAACAAATATAACAGCGTATTAGTCTAACATTTACCCAGGACGGATGGCGACATACCCCAATCTGCTTGACGATGGTCGCGGCAGCAACGAGTAAACATCAGCAGAACAGTCGGGCAAGCATTTTGGAGTGTCAACTAAACAATGCTTGCCGAATCGGGCAAGTGAATAATTTGCAAAGTCAAACCTACAGCCTAAAATTACCAAAACTGCTATTGAAATCAAAAAATGAAATAAATAGCTTGTTTTACGGAGGAAATGCTGGCCAATCACGAATTATCTTACCTCAAATCGCATTTGCCAAAGACGCAAAATGAACGGGGCACGCGCAGCGAAGCTCGGCAATACGTAGTATACAATGAAGGCAGTGCAGATCGAGACCATCGTGCAGCCTTACGCCTGAATAACTTCGTACACCAGAATTAAGAAAAAAATATTAACTCCGCAGGAAATTAGATAGTTATACAGAGCATTGAAAAGTTTAACGATTAAGAAAGTATTCAGGTCGTAAAAACTGACTACGAGAGATTTAGATGACCAGGATCGCAAAAGGTAACGAGCAAAAACCTGATTTTCAAATAAACATACCAGAAAATATACTCCACACTGCCACCTCGGTTCACAAAATACTACAATAAGTATTACACTTTTTATCTTTCATTCTCCGGCAGTCTTCTTAGGCCGACTTCAGAGTATTGCCCAGTCGCCACCATGTGTTACAATGGTGTAATGGTTTTGCAGTTTCAACGCTCTCAACTTGGCGATATTGGCCGGTATTTTCTGCCACACCCTTATGACAAATGATATTAAATTGACCATCGAAAGTGGTCATACGGCTACCGATTTAGAAGATAATCATTTGCTGATATTATAAGTGGAGTTTTAAGAGGGATACTGGTCAACAAAAGCTGGGCAATTTAGCAGCTTGAGCCACCTAGCTGACATGACCCACGTCAGTGCACCCGACGAACATCCGCCTGAACTCTGGGTTGAAGATCGGGCAGGCGTGGTGTCCAGGTCCTCCGGCTGGGGTAGTGGTTGTATGAAGGAACTTTTGTTACTAAATATTTCCCAAGTAGTGCTACTCCTATCTACCATACAACTTCCTGAGTAGAGTAATCAAATTTCCAACAAGATTTTTGAATAGATAAGTGTAATATTCTAAGCAAGTTGGGTGAAAGGGAGAAACTCGAGAATAAAACCTTTAGTTTACACATGAGATCGTTACCCATTTTTCAATAACATTTTTCTTTTTAGTACCCGGTTTGGGAACCTCAATTATGCCGCAATTGCTAAGAGGATAAATATAAAATTACTCATAGAGCTACCGACATCGGAAGTTTTTAATGCGTCCAAACGCCAAAATTAATTATAATCTATTGGTTGTCTATTCATACGAAGCGTAGCGAGCTGATCGCCCGGTGTGGGGTTACACTGACCGCACCCCGTCCACAGGGCAGGGGGCTTACTCCCCCTTATATAATTGAAGGGCTTAAATTTTTTCCTCCCAAAATTCTGTTGGCAGCTTTTTGACTAATATTCTCTCTATAGACACCGCAAAATATACTAACACCACTTTTTTCTAGGTAAGCACTCCTGTGCACTTATTTTTATCTGGAAAACATACTATAAGCTTGAAATCTATGTTATATGTATATGATAACCAAAAGTTCGTGGGTATACGGTGGATTTATTAGAACACTTCATTAACACTATAACAAATTTAACTATGAAATCATAACCACGTTTTAGTTCTACCAAATCTACCTGTTTGAAATCACAATACTTAATCAACAAAATTTTTTTTTTAATGAACACTACGGTAAATCATAGATGTTCAAAAAATGTGTAGGTATAAAGTGCTGTGGCTGTTCCCCTTCCCCCCCCCTCGCCCAATCCCAACATGCAACATCGGCCACTCACCGCAATTCCATGCTGCGAAACACATTAGCTGTATCATAATTATCCTTTTAATTTATCGTCCTAATATATACTACATCGAACACAAAAAAATTCCGATCGTTGATTTTCATAATAAAATATGAGAAAAAACTATCTGCTTACCCGTGAAGGATTTGTGCAATCGTTAATACATGTTAGTGTATACCTACATTACCTTTTTATGTATATCGTAGGTCAATATTAATACACCCCACAAATCAATAAATTTCTGTATTCTTTTAGGGCAAGCAAAAATTTCATCTCGCCCGCCAGCATTTGCGACGCTGTTTTGAAAATTACACTGCGCGATTCGGCCACCCGCTAAGTGGCCAAAAAACAGTTATGTACACGCACCTGCATTACCACAGGTAAAAAAAACAAGTCGAGCATATGATCTCCCCATGCTACCCCCAGTGGCGCCAGTGTCATTACCACAGGTCGTACCACCATGCCGTGGTGAAAAACTGCGCGTAAAAAGGGTTGTCTTTTCACCCGTCCGGGCGACTGTACCGCCGTACGATTGAAAAAGGTATGCAAATCCGGCAAAAGGGTATACTTTTAAGGCAGGATGTTACTTGA
>JZLH01S0259203.1:79156-90043 GCA_001188425.1 Eucidaris tribuloides | reverse complement strand
TATCTGCTATGGGGTCCTAATTCTGCTTAAAACACAAGATTCACACTCAGAATAATCATTTATTGGTTGTAAATGGCATAGTCTAGTAAATGAAATAATCATTTCACAATTGATCGCTGTTTGTGAAAAATTTGTGCGGAAGTTATTCCGAAATTCTGATATGTGTTGATGGGCTCACCCAAGATACCGTTTTCGCGCGAGTATACATAGACAATGCACATTGTGCGTCAGATTAAGGAGGCCGTTTTACGCTGACCGGTCGAGTGACACATTGACAAAATCGTTCGCAAAATACCATAAGAAGCTGAGTTTATTTTCGTACAATTTTCAATGCATTGTTATTCCTCAGATATGTCCTCTTATAATTAGAAACATCATTTAGCGTAACTTTTATTGATTTTGCGCATGATTTTTCGTTGTGAAATGTAGGTTGTGATGCAGATTAGGACCACAGTAGGGCTACATACATGTAAGGCCTTTGTTGTCAGTCCCATCAAAAAGCCTGGGGCCTGCAGTCAGATCTGGAGTCCTGTTTCATGAAAATATGTAGGGAACTCTGCCAGATCGGCCAGTTGGGCGCCCTAAAACGCCCAGCCGCTGCACAAATTGGGGGGTAGATATGTCATCAACACATAAAATCGATGCATTTGAATTGATTGTGCCAATAATATGCTAAATTTTGTTGCAGTATATCAACAGTTCAGAAAGCCATGCAAATAACAGAGGAAATTTTTGGAATCGAAAATTAATAAACTGTGTTGTAGATTCTAGTTTGAGTTCCCACTCTGTCGAGTCTGAGTCTGGCGTCCGCGTGTCTCTGAGTCCGATGGCGAGTTCCAGCTGTCGCGAGTTCCTGATTTGCTGTCCGACGTGTGATACTTACTCGTTGACAAGACGACGAGTTTATTCACAAATAGGGTGATTCAAAATTTATCTACGATTAAAGGTATTGGCTTAACATTTCCACAGTTTAAATAAATCTGAGCCATTGATTCCATGGCTACCCAGTGGGGCAGTGTCATTACAAGGTGTATCACATGCCGCGTGTGAAAAAACAGCGGTAAGAAGGTTGTTTTTCACGGATCGGCGATGTACGCGCGTACATTGAAAAGGTATTTCAAACTCGCGCCAAAATCGGGGAAAACAAGGGTATACTTTTAACAGGATGTTAATTGAAAAAGGGTTATCTTTCAGCTCGAATAATACTTGTTTTTAGGGTAATGCTGATGATTCGACAGAAATATTACTTGTTTAGGCGTTCTATTTTGAAAGTCCATACACGCGATGCGTGTTACACCTTTAATGCACTGGCCCCCCCGGGCATGCTCGTGTCATTTGATGAGGTTCTAAAATAGAAGCCCTGTAAATATATTTGTATTTCAAAGATTGATTTATTTATGTGCTTAAAAAGTGAACAATGTAATGAATCTCTCTCTTATGCAGATTTAGGGCACTTGACCAAACTACGTATGTGGTCCAGAATATGCATTATGGTAGGGAGGTCGGTGACTTTTTAATTTTTTTTAGAAACACGACAAGTTTGGTACCATTGGAAAGTTTGAAGAAAGAGAAATTCATAGAAGGCCAAAATTATCATTACATAAGACTGACTTATATAATTATTTTCTTTCTTTTCAACCACAAAAATATTCTGTCAACAAATCGCAGCTTAGTGCAAAGACTAGCATCATAACAAATTAGTGGAAAATAACACACCTACTACGTATGTGGTCCAGGATATGGACAATAATACCCACACTTCAGGTTTTCAGGTGGTACCACTTCTCCAAGGCCAAATCTGACAAAATCAAGAAAGAAGTGACCCAGTTCTGTAGATTTTGTACACAGTTCAATGGAACATTTTTGTGTACCAGCAGAATTTGATAAACAGGATTTCACTGAACTCCCCATTATATGGGACTGAGCACTCAGGACTGACAAGACATGCTGAATGATATGGAATAATTTTAACTTAAATTCTGGCATAAACAATTGGTGCAAAAGTTTAAAGTTTATTTATTTAAAAAAAAACAAAAAAAACAACAAAACTTTTTTACACAGTTGCATTTTCATGGAACACCAACTCCAGCTCAGATCACACACATTCATCTATCCCTTGCAGATGACACCGTGCGAGCAGCTATGCGTGTAGTCTGTACACGTCCACTCCAGTACTCAGCATGGTCAGGTACGGTACTGAGGTAGATTCTAGTAAACAGTCAGACGGCGCGGCAGCGCTAACGTTAGAGACAATGAGGCAAAAACATTCATTCAACATTGACCTTGTTTGCGGCATGGTTATCGGATCGCTGGCTATACGTCTACTGTCTTATCTGCTAATGAAAAATGTTATCCAAAACCAAATATCATCAATCATACCTACTACTTCATCCTGAAAATAGCTGTGTACTGATATCACGAAAATAATAAGGGTGTCTGATTGTCCCGTGTATATTCTGCAGATGAAATAATCCGCGGTTGTGAAATTGGGTCGACCAACCTGCCTGCTGACCTCGCCGGCGCCTCGGATCCACGTCCAGTCGTCCACTGATCATGCAGCTTGCTTGCCTCGCAGACGCACGCGCGCATACGTCAGGCGGGGCTGCTCAAAATTTCCATTTCCCTCATACACGGCATCTTGTTTTCACCTACGTATATTTCACACACGAGAATGGCGAGATAATTATAGATGACTCAATTTTTCCTACGAAACTAAGTTTTCCCCTACAAAATAACCAGGGGCGTAGCTACGGGGTGGGGTCCTGGGGGTTTTTTTGCACTGTGAAAAACTCTATACATCGTATCCATACACTTGCCACATGTTAACACACTCTCATACTGATCAAACATGCCACAAACATTGCTCAAATTTTCCCTTAAAATGTCGATTTTTTTGTCCGAAAATTGCGATGTCCGTCCGCGATTTTTTAGAAATACGCCATGCTTAGCACTGTGTCATAAGCAGGGGGTCACAAACAACCCCCGTAAAAAAACGAAAAACCATCAACAGAAATTTGACGGCGTTTTTTACATACCGTATTCACAACACATGCTCTATCAACTGGCCACCGTAGGCTGGGAAAAAAAAAAGCGGTTAGCCAATCCCGCGATCAGGATTCTCTGCCTGCATTCGCGATGCGTAAACGGCTCTATCATCGACCACCGCACGCGGTGCACAACACGCATCGAGAGCCGCTGGGATCGCGCCTGTTACGGCCGTCCACGTGAATGCCGGTTTGCCGCTGTGCGTGCGGCGCGCACGCGGCGCGCAAGCATACATAGAGCTTTTGTACATAGGGCCGATTGACGGGTCAATCCCGGCCGATTCTTGGGCACAATAATACGTATCCGCGATCGAGTTTCTATTTGATACTTTATTCCAGTTTCGAAAGTTATATTTCCAGATTGGTGAAAGGTAAGTACATATACTTTTATTTACATCCATGTATTACTTTATCAATGTGTATAGAAAGAAAGCTATTAATGCAAAGTGCTTAAGTGGTCTGAGATCATGGGTAGTTTACTTCTAGGTGACAAACTAAAAGAAATGGAAATTTTTGAGCAGCCCGGCCTGACGTATGCGCGCGTGTGCGTCTGCGAGGCAAGCAGCTGGGCCCGATTCACAAAACGGACCAAAACTACAATTACTATGGCAACAGGGATCAATGATCCTGCGGCCATATTTAGGTTGTTACGAATCTCGAAACACAAGTTGGGATCATTAGACTCTAAGACTACTCTAAATGCTGTCTTGCTGAGAATCAGCTCTAATATTGTTCTCTGCCACGGTCACCGACAAGATCGCGGTGTGGCGCATGTGTCAAGATGAATGTAATTGTTATTGACGATCATTAATATTTATAGAGTGCATATGCTTAACAAATGTCTGAGACTAACAATGACAATACACCTGTAAATACCTTCAGCTTCAATGCACATACTGCATGATTAATGATACCTATCCTACATTGCAGGCGCAATCTAAAGATTTCCACATGTAACAGTCTTGAATTTGAGTTTAATATCCCGTAATTATACTTATTTTGTAATAAAACATACTTTGCTTCTGTAATATTAGTTAGTTCAAAGAGAAACAGACACGATTCAACAATTTCAAAGCAATACACAATTCTTTAAAAAGGAAATAAAAGTATGAGTTTAGACTATGAAATCCGGGTAGATTTTTATTGATTGAGCAGGAAAAACATTGAGTATTCATTATTTCGAAATATCACATTTGTTTTGCGGCTCATTAAGTAAAAATAACGTGTATTTGACGCAAATTTTAGTCTATGAGAGTTTGCACAAGCATGAAACATTCGAATAATAATGAAAATTGCCGAATGATCCACATTACCCGTGAAACAGGTCAGAATTGAGAATTACTTTGAACGATAGTTTCGATACTATCGTTGATCAAGTTAGAGCTGGAGTTAGAGTTGGAGGTCAGTTTCGTTGAAACGTTTCGGCTAAGTTCAGCCCAACTCCAACCCGTTAGATGGTCTACGGTCGGTTTGTGAATCTACCCCCTGCATGCAATGATCGATTCAGTGGACGACTGGACGGATCGAGGCGCGGGCGAAGGTTGCCAGGCCAGGCAGGTTGGTCGACCCACTTTCACAACCGCGATTATTTCATCTGCAGACCATACACGGGACAATCAGACACCGCTTATTATTTTCGTGATATCAGTACACAGCTATTTTCAGGATGAAGTAGTAGTATGATTGATGATATTGTGGTTTGGATAACATTTTTCAGTAGCAGATAAGAGAGTAGACGTATATCGAAGCTACCAGCACTCTGCATCTCTGTACACGACTACACGCAGATCGCAGTCAGAGACTGTCACCTATTACACGACGGTTAGGTCATTCCTGATTGGAACGTTAAAGTCGCCGGTGCGTGCTATGTTCACAACGCAACGTTGTACGATGTACACGATGTTGAACAGTTGTAGTTTCGCTAGTCCTACAATTAGTCAGCTTATATATATCGTCGTTTCAATCAAAAATCTTACAATGTCATTGTGGCAAAATGCGCTTATTTACTGTGGAAGATTTAAATCGACAAATATTACGAATCATTACAGTCGTCGCCGAAACCCCGCGGCATTACGTGTGCGCGCGCACACACATAAAATTGTGTTTTCCACGACAGTAAGTAATGACTGCTTAACAAATATGTCGAGTTAAATCCCTCCACAGTAAATAAAGCGGATTTTTGATTTAACCGACGATATATATATAAGTCTGACTAGCTTGTTATGACTAGCGAACACTGTAAACGTTTGGTTTGTTAACTGAATTTTTCGAAGAGTAACAGAGTTACACACTCCGTGGTGACGACACAGCCAATGTGTGCACAAGACTTGTTGCCTCCGCCAAAACCGTCCAATCAGGAATGACTACCCGTCGTGTAATAGGTGACAGTATCGCAGAGTCTGGCAGACATCGACACGCGCACGCGATCCGATAACCATGCCGCAAACCAAGGTCAATGTGAATGAATTTTATAAATTCCAGCTTTTTGCCTTCATTATCTCTAAACGTTAGCGCTGCCCGGTCTGACTGTTTACTAAAAGAATCTACCTCAGTACGTACCTGACGCATGCTGAGTACTGGAGTGAACGTGTACAGACTACACGCATAGTAAGACCGAAGCTTTCGCACCTCTGTATGCTCGCGAGGGTCGTTTTTTCAGGTACTGTCAGAGATCTCTGACAGGTATTTTAGCACTGTATCTACGTGATACGCCTGCGTATCACCGTAGATACATGCTAAAATACCTGTCAAGATCGTCTGAAAAAGTACTGAAAAACGACCACGGACGCCATTACAGAGGTGAGGCCTTCGTCTACACGCATAGCTGCTCGCCACGGTCATGACGGTGTCATCCTGCAAGGGATAGATTGAATTGTGTGATCTGAGCTGGAGTTGGTGTTTCCATGAAAATGCAAACTGTGTAATAAAAAGTTTCTTGTTGTTGTTTTTTTTTTTTTTTTTTATATAAATAAAAATCTTTAAACTTTTGGCAAACCTGTACTTTCAGGACCGGGCAAGTAATGGCATACCAGTTTGAAATACCGTTCAATAAATCATTGTTGACAATGTTCTCATATATCAGCTCTCTCGCAATCCTTGGTTCATTTTGATGAAAAATAACCCTTCATTTTGGACGTAAAATATTGTGCCAAAACGACGATCCGCTTCAGCGAATACTTTATATACGCGCGGATCTTGCGCCAGGCCGCTAACGATCAGCGATGCACAGAGATGCTGACAACTTGACGCCTGCAGACAATTCGACAATGATAACGACCTCTTCCACCCGCCCCATCGGTTTTTGGGAAACTAAACTAAGGATAGAGGGTCGGGTTATCATTGTCGATATTGTCTGAGGTCAAGTTTTACAATCTCTGGTGGCATCTGCTGGTTAG
Organism: Eucidaris tribuloides; assembly: GCA_001188425.1. Classification (NCBI taxonomy): domain Eukaryota; kingdom Metazoa; phylum Echinodermata; class Echinoidea; order Cidaroida; family Cidaridae; genus Eucidaris; species Eucidaris tribuloides. Next base: position 83,604 of record JZLH01S0259203.1, on the reverse strand, counting down.
CCTGCGGTGCAGTCAAAGATCCGCCGTATTAAAGTTATCGCTGAACGGTCCGTCGTTTGGCCAATATTTTTACGTCCAAAATGAAGGGTTAATTTTCATCAAATGACAAGGATGGAGAGAGCTGATATATGAGAACATGTCACCAACGATTTTGAACGGTATTTCAAACTTGTAATTGCAACTTACATTGCCGGTCCCCTAAGTAGCAGGTTTCCAACTTTTGCCACCAATTTTTTGGCCAGAATTAAGTTAAATTATTCCCATATCATTCGAGGTCTATGTCAATGTCACTGAAGTGCTCGAGTCCCATAATTGGGATTCAGTTGAAATCCGTTTATCAATTTGCTGGTACACACAGCAAATGTTCCATTGAACTGTGTATCAAAATCTACAGAACTGGGTCACTTCTTTTCTTGATTTTGTCAGATTTGGCCTTGGAGAATGGTATGTCTCGGTGTATCGTTTACCGACACTTTTTTAATTTGGAATGCAGAAATTCACGACAATAAACTTGATGATTTTCTGAAAATCATATTTTTTAAATTCATTCAAATGTCTATATTATATTTCAACAAAAAGCGAAGAAAGTCTTGATTAATCTGACAATCGCAGTCTAACTAACCCCTTCAAAATTCTTTATTGTCCGTCGCTGAAATCGCCCTGCTATTGCCGGGACATCCGTGTATGTCTATGGCAAACCGCAGGCACCCATGCGCGATGAAGAAAATACACGTAAAACAAATAGCGATAAATGACATTCTTCAAAAACAGCTTGAAAGCTCATTCACTTTGCACGGCTTTAGGAAAATTGGATAATTTCATGAAAAGCAATGTATTTGTCATAGTATGTGGTAAATTTTCTAAGTTTTTTTTGTGTTCTTACGATGCGTCATACATTTTCTTGATCACCCCACTCGAATCCGACATTCGATACGCGTAGTCCCGCGCGTAAACGCGCGTACGGTAATACAAATAAGTGTCCGGTTAATACCATGCGTGGGGGCATCACACCTGAAACTGAAGTGTGGGTATTTATTTTCACACACATACTAGTCCGGGTCCTATACTGCAATGGAGATTTTTTTGTGCACAGGTTTCTTATACGATCTGGATCAAAACCGATCAAACTGATGCTATTAGCAAAGGCACTAACAAAAATCCCCCATTAATATTAGTAGCAGTTTGTGTAATGTGGTCCATATCCTGGACCACATACCGTAGGGTGCGCAGGTAAAAAGTCGAAGGTAAAAATGTCCAGAGGTAATAATTCAGAGGTTAAAAATGTCAGAAGGTAAAAATGCCAGAGGTAAAAATGTCAGAGGTAATAATGTCAGAGGTAAAAATGTCTCGAGGTAAAAATGCCAGAGGTAAAAATGGCAGAGGTAAAAATGCAGAGGTAAACTATGTGCAGAGGTAAAAATGTCAGAGTATGTCAGAGGTAAAAATGTCAGATGGTAATAATGTCAAGAGTAATAATGTCAAGGTAAAAATGTCGGAGTTAAAAATGTCAAGGTAAAAATATCAGAGTAATATAATGTCAGAGGTAATAATGTCAGAAGGTAAAAATGTCGAGGTAAAAAGTCAGAGGTAAAAATTCAGAGGTATAATGTCAAGGTAAAAATGTCAGAGTAAAAATTCAGAGGTAATAATGTCAGAAAGATGCCTTTTTAAGACCTTTGTTAAGAATAGGTCTGAGCCTTTTTGCGACTTGATAGATACCCTTTTCAACTAAACGCGCGCATACATAGGCTTAGAAGATTTTCAGATAGGGGAAGGGGGGGCTCGATCATTTTGTTTTTGACCCGCCTTTTGAAGATTTTTTCCCCGACTCCCCCCCCCCCCCCCCCCCCCGCGTGTCACCAATTTTAGAACAGTCTCAAAGTCATTTCTTGGTGTTTTGGCGTCTTTCCAGAGTCCTCTTTTTGCGTAACTTGTTAAGCCTTTCTTTTCCTTTTTGGCTCTCACCCCATTTTCAGACCACAACGGGGATGAGAAAACCGTTTTTTATACCGTTTTAGTGTATAAGCATGGTGTCACTCTTGTAATAACATGACCCCCGCGGGCCCTTGTCCCATAGACCACATACCGCATCGTGCTACATAGGGTCCAGGTGCAACCGAATACAGGTCTAGATACGGTAACTCTTTAAAAAGTACTATACTTCGCATACATCACATTACATCACTCACACAGCACTAGTCAGTATAACCGGAGGGCGAACTCCAAACAGTGGCTTATTTTTTGAGTTCGTTTCAAACTGTACAAACTAAAGAGACCATGTTTTTTTCAAGCTATAGCATAACAAACAATATTCAAGAGGTCTACCTCCAAAAAATTGTGTTGGCGAACACCTCCAAATCCAAGATGTGGTCCAAAAATGGCCGCCATTTTGATAAATGTTCAATGTTTTTAAAGATAAAATTTGTTTAAAAGGTCCAATCCCTACAAATGTGGTGTCATTTTACTAAGGCAAATTAAATATTCGCTACAATTTGATACCACACTTAACACCTTTTAGATGAACTTTCCACTTGTGATTTTGCTCAAAAACCTTGTTTTTGACATTTTTTTTTCTCCAAAAATCTGAAATATTAGAAATGCCTATTGTTTCATAATCAAGAAATTCATTGAAGAAAACTGATGCCATACTATTTCCAAGAATTTGTCCCAAGATGTGTGAACTACATTTTGTGAAAATTAGAAAGATTAATTCCTATTTTTAATCAAAAGGTTATAAGGTAACAATCCTGATGACTTCATATTTACTTTTTGGAGGGCAGTTTTGGCAGTCCATTTGTGTATGTAATAGTCTTGATTCCAGACGCCTGCCATCTTTTTTCTCCCATACTACAGTGGCTGGTGCAAAGCAGCCACAACCATGTGACCTCAGTTTTGCAGGTTTTATTCCTAGCGACTAATGTGAGTCAAAGCAATTGACTGAGGATAACACTTTCCTTTATCAATATAGGATAGGTTTTATCTAAGGTCTAGAGCAGACTAGTACGTTCATTGTATTCCCATAGACTACATGTGTTATAATAGCTATAGGTAAGCGCGAGAGCCAAAAAGCGGCTTATTTAAGCGAGTTTAATCTCCTCCCCCCAACTGGATTATGGCTAGATCTACCTAATTTTAAAAGTAAATTTTCTAATTTTCTGAATTTTTCCGAAATTAAGCATATTATTTTGCCGAACGGTGTAACATCACCATGGAATACCAGCTTGAATAGACCACACCCTTTTGTACCAAAACACCAAAAATTGTACACTATAAAACTTGTACATGTAGTTTTATCATTTTGGTTATTAATGTACATTTCTGGGGTAATGAAACCACTATTTATGTAAGATGGAATGTCCTGGATAATCCAGCTAAAATAATTTATCTAATCTTGTTGCCAAGCAACTCATTTTCCCTAGGCAACGCATTTAAAGACTCATCACAAATGGTGAATTTTCCATTTTGATGAGATTTCTGTTTGGTAAAAATAAACTAATAACTATATTAAAAACAATTACTAAATACTTTTTCATTACTACAATATCATTGATTTGATAATTAAGCTGATGTCAGTTGGAAAATAACCATAGCAACCGCAACATGTTAGCGAAAATATGTTTATACACTCAAATTAACCTTTCACAGCCTTAAAAAAATGTAATTTTGATGCCATAATTACTTAGGAGTCAGGACCGAGCTGTATTAGCATTTAATTACTTGAGTGTTTGAGAAAAAGCTCATTATTATACTGAAAATGAACAAAATATGCATTAATCTTTAAACCTTTACAAAATCCCTTAGCAACTGAAATAGTCTTAAGTTTATATGTAGACACATGGTGTGCCTAGCAACAAAAAACTTTGTCTAGCAACAACACTTTTATGGGTATTTTATGTTATACATTGTACCACTGGAGATAACTGGATTTGAATAGAATTGTATTTTTTTCTGGGAAGTTGAAAGTCTTATCCTATCTAAAATTTTGTGCTGAATCCGATGAAAGCATTCTAATTGCCCCATTCATGACCTTGTTTATAACAGTTTTGAGTTTTTGAGGCAAAAACAAATAATTTTATTCTTTTTGTAAGAACAGATTTTGGGGTTAAACGTATAAATGTAAGGTGGCAACAGTCATTAACATAGTAAAAGAGGATGACTACATTACCAATGAAAACCATCTTTTGTAGCCTCATTTTAAAATTGGCAATTTTTCCCTTAAAAATGTGTCAAATTTTATCATTTTTGGTAAAAAAGAAAAGATTTGATCTGTAAGTTCGTATTGGTTCCAAAATTTTTGAACAATTTCCTGTTGAAAAATATTGTATCTACTAGCAATATGATTTTGTTCTCAGTTTTCGTTTGGCCGTTTGGTTGATTTTTGCTTAGAAATTTTTTTAGTCCTTTTGGGGGGTTAGAAAATCATGTGTTGAGGGATTAGTATTAGAATT
>JZLH01S0259203.1:60414-73325 GCA_001188425.1 Eucidaris tribuloides | reverse complement strand
GCTCAGTCGTTTCGCTCGGCTCGAATGTATAACAATTTTCGCATTATACTTTCTGTATCTTTTTGAAAACAATGGTAATCAAAAATAATCTTCATAAAATATACCTTTAAAGTATTTATTTACCATGCCCAGAAATCATGTCTTTTCAAACAGTTCCTACCGCGTGTAAGGGGGTACCCCCCCCCCACCCTCGCAGGTTTCCGTCAAGCCTCCCCCCCCCCAGTATCCCCCCTAAAATTTTCGCTCTAGAACCGCGCCCGGTCACACACAGGTCCGCTGTTACGGTTCCTTGGTTCACACGACGTTACCACTGTACGGAATTTGTCATGAATGCTGGAACCGGAGGTAGTGACTTATGTTCTGTTCTCAGGCACATGTAAACACCATCCACCGAAAACGACAAGATATATGCTGTTATTATGCCACTAAGTTTGCTATTTGGCCTATTTGGAGAAAATCATACTGCCGTTATACCTGTAAAAAAATAGGCATCAAAACGCTGTTTGGGGCTCAAATGCAAAGATTTCTCTGCTCTGCGAGGGGGGATACCCCCTCCCAGACCCTCCCCCCGCTCGGTCGCTTCGCTCCCTCGTAAAAGGTCCGTTGACTCAGATTTCCGAACCCCCACAAAAAAATCTGGCTACGGGCCTGTAATGACAGTGCTAACCCCCCCCCCCCCCATATCACCAAGTTGCTCACCATCAAAGCCATGTTGCGGCACAAATTGTCGCCGGTGACAATTTGTGACGATTTGTGAAAAACCTGACGGCACAAATTGTCGCCACCGGTACAAACTTGTGCCCGGAGTTGACGGCACAAATTGTCGCCAGCCATGATCCAATAACATTTAATTGTTTGTGGTTATGTGGGTGTCTGTCAGTATGTGTTTGTGTGTTTGTGGGTGTATGTGTGTGTCTGTATGTGTCTATGTTTGTGTTTGTGTGTGTGTGTGTGTGTGTGTGTGTGTGTGTGTGTGTGTGTGTGTGTGTGTGTGTGTGTGTGTGTGTGTGTGTGTGTGTGTGTGTGTGTGTGTGTGTGTGTTGTGCGTGTCTTGTAGTGTGTGTGGTATGTGTCAGGAGGCGTCGATTTCGGGGGGTGGGGGGGGCAATCGCCCTCCCAATGAATATGGGGGGGGGCAACTAACACAAATATGGTTTTGGTCCCCCCCCCAATATTTTTGAACATTTGAACAATTTTATTAAATGCCAATCTTTAATGGTCTAGAAGTTTTTGCAACACCAATGGGTAAACTGGGAACTAAAACCGTTTGTTTTTGGCACATTTTTTTCCATGATTACAATCTCAAGCTGTTTTACTTATTGAAACGAGATTTATGATAATCGAATGTTTCTCTTTAAGGTTAGATCAAAATATGTGACCGAAGGTAATGTTATGACACGGGGAATTGATTCTAAAGACTTCCTTTTTGCGGGGCCTTTTTGGTGAAAAAAATCTCGTAGAAGATCCCCGTTTTCCCCAAGTTTTCTGACTTTGCCGCTTCATAAAATGAAAGTGCTCCATCTATAAATATATTGAAGATGGGAAATCTGAGGATTCTAAAATTGTAAAAATTAAATTTTATTGGCTCGGAGAAGGCCCGCGGAATTGACAAAAAACAATCACAGACATCATTTTCTCTCAATATGCTGACTTTTCCAGCTGGCTAGAAATCAACGCAGTCTTAAGTTATGCGTTCGAGTGTGAATGTAAACAATAGACTGCTCCTACACAAGCACGGTGTGAGAGCAGTACGTAGTGCATGACCTGTGCGTATAACCTCGTATTTCTCTGCCCAAAAGAGGAGGGTTTTTTTGCTAAACAAAATGATATGTGGCATAAGAATACTATTAAACATACAAAATTGACTTTTTTTCGGCGCGCTTCGCGAGCAAAATTCTGTATTACAATGTGGCGTGTGGAGCGCGCTGAAAATTTTGGACATTTCACTTTTGCCCCCAAAAACTGAAACATGGATCAACGCCCCTTGTATGTGTCTGTGTGTTTGTCTATGTGTGTTTGTGTGTCTGTCTGTGTTTATGTGTGTTTGTATGTGTCTGTTTCTCTCTGTAGGTGTGTGTGTCTGTATGTGTCCGTATTTGTTTGTGTGTCTGTATGCATGTGTCTGTGTGTCTGTCTGTGTGTCTGTTTGTGTGTCTGTATGTGTATAATTGTCTTTGTGTGTCTGTATGTGCCTGTGTTTGTATGTATGTTTGTTTGTGTGTCTGTATATATGTTTGTCTGTGTGTTTATCTGTATGTGTCTGTGTGTCTGTGTGTGTATGTGTGTTTGTCTGTGTGTCTCTATGTGCCTGTGTGTGTCTATGTGTGTATCTATTTGTGTATCTGTATGTATGTGAATTGGTTTGTTTGTGTGTGTATCTGTGTCTGTATATATATGTCTGTCTCTCTGTGTCTGTTAACGTGTCTGTACGTGTTTGAGCGTCTGCATATGTTTATGTGTTTGTTTGTGTCTGTGTGTATGTCTGTATATACATGCTTGTGTGCTTATGTTACATGTGTATGTGTGTGTCTGTGTACATTATTCGTGTGGCTATGACTGTGTGTCTCTTTGTATGTGTATCTGTGTGTGTCTATGTATGTCTGTGTGTGTCCGTGTCTGTGTATTTGTGTCTGTGTGTATATGTATGTGTATCGTGTGTCTGTGTGTGTCTCTGTGTGTCAGACTGTACATGTGCATGTGTATCTGTTCATGTGTGTGTGTCTGTGCGTGAGTCTGTCTGTCTTTGCATGTGTCTATGTGAGTTCAAAATGTTAAGTTTGCTATTGATGTGTATTTTTTTCACCAATTTTAATTCTGATTTCTGATACCGATAAGGCTCTGTGAGAAGTTCCAAACTTCTCAGAATTGTGTTTCATTGATTGTGCTAATTTATGAAAATTTATTCAGAATTACAAAAATGTCAAAGCTCTATATCTTGGCGGATTCTAATTCTGGTTTTATCATCTGATAGGGCTTGGTCTTTCAAACTTCTTTACAGAATTGTTAAATTCACACACATAGACACAGAAAACACACAGACAACATGCAGACACACAAACAGACACCCACAACCATACACAGACACACGTACAAAGTTACAAACACACACAGACATACAGATATGCAGACATACAGACACGCAGATATACAGAGACACACAGAGACATGCACATGCAGGCATGTGCAAAGACAAACACATAGACACATACATGCACACAAACAGGCAAATATACATACGTATACAGTGACACACGCAGACATACACAGACACATACATACACCCAAAGACACACAGATGCACACACCCCCTACACAAGTAAACCCTTATACCTACACCTACTACCAACACTTAGACACACACACACTCACACACACACCACACACACACACACACACACACACACACACACACACACACACACACACACACACACAGAAACACACACAGAAACACACACAAACACACGGACACATACAGAAACACAGAAACATACAGACACACACACAAATGGAGGATTTACCTACGTGGGCGCGCGTGTGCACACACACACACACACACACACACACAACAACAACTTTGACACTGTGAGAAACATACAATTTAGTCCATAGTTTTAATGTAGAAGTAAACATCACTTTTTGAAATATATAATTTAAAAATCTGATTATTTTGTGATAATTACAAAAAAAATCCTAAAATACACACGACATATACGCATTATACAAAGATTGGTTTGAAACAGAAGAAAAACAACATTACTACAAAATAAATAGACAAGACACAGTTAAAATTTGAAACAACACACTGATGCCTCAAAAACTCGAGAGCTTGTGTTGACACACCTGTTGTCTAGCACATAGTTAATTTGCATCATTACCTCATTTAACGTTTAGTCAAGATAAATTTAAAGTTTGTGCGAGTATTTAAGTAAAATCGAAATTACAATTCATTTCAAAAACACCCTATAGGCCTATATGGACCAGATGATATGACCCCAAAACACTAATCAACCACTATAGACTGGATAATTACAAAGCATAATGCGTTCGATAATGTATAACGCAGTTCACTGAAAATTACTATCCTGAGAATTTGAAATGCTAAAATACCTCTCTGCCAATTTTGAAATGAACAAATCAAGGTCAATTATTATGATCAGTACGGTTTGTATCAATCAATTTAAGAAATGTGACACTAAAAATGAGTAAAATCAAATTGATTAACAAAAAAATACTCGCACAATATGCTGTATATTCAATTTTAATAAAAACATGTGAAACTTCCAGACGTTGTTCGTGTATCATAAGTTAAAACTGAATACTTACCGTAGTTGTCAAAGGTTAACAGGTCAAAAAAGTCACCAGTACCAATGCCGAACAGTCTCATCTGCACTAATACGGTGGGCTCTATCAATTTAACAATCGATATCTACAGCCAGCCTGTAGAATTCAAGTACTATAGTAACCGATATACCGGGCCGTCATACACGCAACTTGAGGAAATGACCCATAAACAAAATAATGAAAATTATATCTTTCCACAAAACGTATATTGAAGTCATGGATCCCAGTGTTGTAACCAAGTCTTTTTTTCTCAAGTCCAGTCAAGTCGCAAGTCATTATGTCTCAAGTTAAGTCAACTTGCAAGTCATCTGCCCACAATCAATTAGTCGCAAGTCATTTTTTCACAAGTCAGGTCAAGTCGCAAGTCATTTCGTCACAAGTTATGTCAAGTCAACAAGTCAACAACATAACAAATTGTGCCCCAAAATAAACAACTCCGCACAGTCTTTGCTGCAGATGAAAAAAAAACATTTATCCAGATGGCCGTTGAATAGAAGAAAGGAGATCTAGAAGGTACATTATGGACCAAGAATAAAGAGTTTTTAAAAAATTCATAAACAAAAACAAAAATACCTCACTCATAATCATGCATACATGTACATTAATCCTTATTTTGAAGAGTAACGGTACTTGCATTGGGATTTTAAAACGTAGCCTTAATGACGTACAGGTTACAAGAAATGCATATTATTAATAAAATCCATTTCGATGGCCATTGATAAATCACTGTTAATACATGTATTGAATTTGAATTCAATTCATGAACAGTTCATTGACCCTTTCATTCGCAATGATGTAGGATCATCAGAGATTTTGGAAGGTGGTTGGGAATTTAAGAAACGGCTTATTTTCATTGTTGACAATTCACACTTGATATAAAAAGTACATTCTGTAAATGTAGATGTGTTCAGGATAGGTACAAGAGACATGCATGTCTTCATCTTGAATGAAGCTGATAAAAATTTACAAAACCTGTCAAGTCAAGTCAAGTCTCAAGTCATTCGCCCACAATTCAAGTCAAGCCTCAAGGCATTCGCTCACAAGTCAAGTCGAGTCACAAGTCATTTGCCCCCAAGTCAAGTCAACTCGCAAGTCAGAAAAATTGGGGACTCGAGTCTGACTCGAGTCCAAGTCACCGACTCGAGTCAACAACTTTGATGCATCCTAAATTTTTATCAGGGTACACTATTTAATGATTGTTACCTGAGTTTTAAGTGATTCAAGATTAGAATCCTGTAAGTCAGTTAACTTAAGTAGTTTGACTTTAGTTAATCAGGCCAGATATGACTCTGAGCATGATTGTTTGAACACACTTACAATATTTAAGCAAATTTAACATTTACTTATTGCATCTTAACATTATTTTTTAGCAAGTTTTAGATAAGGAAATGTTTCCATTTTGATCTTGTCCTTGGTAAAACCTGAAGTCTGCTGAATATTCTCGTCCTCGTCCTCGTCCTCCTCCATCTGAGTTTTGGAACGAGTGTTAAGATGTTTGTCGGCCAGAAAATACCCCAGATAACAGGTGGATATCAAGACTTCTAACACACCAAAGGAAATGAACAATAGATGGTAGGATTGTGTCAAGTCGTAAACCAGTCCTGTGAAGATTTAAAAACAAATTAAAACTTGGTCACAGCTCTTGTACAATACATGTACAGTTTGGATAATTTAGCCAGAACACTTTTTACAATAATGATTTATGTTTCCTCTTTCGACAGAGGTCACTTGGATGACGTGTTTTTTTTCTTTATTTATGATGAAAGCCAAAGGAGAACACTTTAAAAAATGGGTGTTAAATTTAACACCTGTAGTGTTGCTCAATATAGATACAATGTAAAAATATTAATCACTTTTATCAACACTTTTGTATAGATTAACAATGAACATGATAAGTATAATGGTCGGATCGCGTTAAATATATTGGGTAATTAACATTTGTTTAACTTCACGTTTAAAGGAATAAAGGGAATGGCAATTGCGTATTTCAACCGGTATGGAGTTCCACACATCTGGACCAGAGTGTCTAATAGACTCAGCAGGGGCGTCGATCCATGTTTCGGATTTGGGGGGGGGGGGGCAAAATTGACAAAAATGTCCAAAATTTTCGGTGCTTCAATGACAATTTTGTATGTTTAAGAGTGGTTTTATGCCATGTTTAATGGTTTTATAGTGCTTTCCAATGCTTTTTAAAACATATATTTACTTTGCATATTATGAATTTTTCAAGTGGTCAAAATTATTGGGGGGGGGGGGGCAAATCGATATGTTTGCCCACCCCAATATTTTCATTGGGGGCGATCGCCCCCCCCCCCTGCCCCCATAGGATCGACGCCTCTGAGACTTAGGCCTATGTGCTAGTGTTGTAATTGGATTATGTAAATGAAAATCGGCCGCTCGTCGGGTGGGACATGGGTTAATGTTTTGGTTTGTTCTGAACATAGTAGTAAATGACGGGGGCAGGAAGTTGATTTTATATCGAAACATAAAGAGGGCAGTTTGTAGAAAGTGGATATCATTGATTTTAAGGGTTTTAAATCGAGTAAATAGAGGATCTGAATGATCTCTGTAACCAGACCCGCTGCATATTCGAATTGCCCTTTTCTGTAAAAGGAGGAGAGGTTGGGTGCTGGTTCTAGAACTGGCCCAGACTAGGTTGCAGTACGAAATATGTGGTAAAATCAAAGTGTTGTACAATATAAATGAAGTTTCATTTGATAGATAATACTTTAGTCTAAACAGTACACCAATATTTCGACAAATGAGAGTTAGAATGTATTCAAAGTGATTGGACCAATTTAAATTTTCGTTGTTAACTACGCCCAAGAATTTAGTATGTGTTTTCATTTCCAGGATGATATTATCAGTTTTTATTTGGAACTGTTGGGTAATAGATTGCTTTCTTACGTGCTTAAAGTGAATGAAGTTGGTTTTCAGTAAATTTAACAACAGCATGTTATTTTGCACCAAGTAGATAGTTTAGGTAGTTCGGTATTTAAAGTATTAACGAGAGTTTATAAAGTGATATGCCATTTCCTTCCCGCCCCCCCCCCCCCCCGACGATCTCGGCCGTTGACCGCGCGATCGCGCCGAAAATCGGCACACATGTCGCCCATGACGTAATCTACAAGACTATATAGTTAATTACTCGGAATTAATTTCATATTAATTAATTATGCTAATTTATGCATAAAAACATAATTAAGCTCTAAATCACTAATTAAAGCTCCAAAAATGTGATTTTTTTTTGGTTGAGACACTCTTTTTAGTGTTCTTAGCAAATGCACTCGAAAAAAAAATCCAGAATCACAATTGATTTCCTACGTATTTTATTGTTTTTTAAATTTGTTTTTGACCTTTTGTTTTTTATTGTTTTTTCGCTGAAATTTGTCGTGGACACTTTTGCGATCATAAAAAGCATAAAATTAATTAATTTCAACCAGTAAAAGTAAAAATAATCATACATTTATTAATTTTGGCTGAAAACACAATTTGTATTGAAATTGTACAGGAAATCACATTTTTGACCGATTTTTGGTGTGACACTACTGTGACATGCAAGTAAAAAATGTTACGTAACTTCGGAACCGCATACCCGGATGTCGGAAATTTGGTCTCAAAAGATGCGCGAGACGAAACACCGCGGCAACTGCTTTGCGCGTTGGCGATATATGTTGCGCGAAACGTCTAGGGAGGGGGTCGGGGCGGGGCGGGGCGGATTCTGCCCCCAGCCTTTTTAGGGTTGAGAATAAGATTCATAAAAAATCGTGTGACCAACAAAAAACTATACTTCAAGGAGAGAGGAATCTAATATAGCGCTGATGTAGACGCTGTTTGTTAACACATGCTCATTTTTAAATAGATAGTAGGCCTATCAGTAGGGATAGCGGGGGTGCTTCCCACCCACCCCAGCCGAATTTATGTTGTAAATGGGAAAAAAAAAACACCTAAAGATTATTCAGAAATTGGGGCTAACTTGCAAAGATTTAATTAGCAGTGCCTTTTCCCGGCCTTAGGGGTTCAAATTATCTCTAAACTTTTGAAATGTATCATTATTATTTTTACCAGAACAAAAACTTCCGAAAATAGATCCAACTCCTGTGGCAAACGCTGAAAGTCCTATTCCCATCTCAAAGTCCTCTTCTGGGAGAGCATCCTTGATGATGACGTACACGAGGGAGAACTGTTGGTAGACGAAGTATCCTATGATGAACGCATGGCATGACAAAAAGACGAAACTACCGCTTAAGTATTCGGTGAAAAATATACAGGAGCAAAGAAATGATATGGCTACAATCATCTTGAGACTGATCTTAGGTTTAAAGTGAAGAATGACAGAAGAAACGAGTAGACCAATCACGCCGCCGATACCACCGGAAGTCGCTAAGTACACTGCTTGTGATTGGTCGATTCCGAGGGATTCAGCGTGCGGTACCAAGAACAGAGTCCAACCGATCCACACGGTCATCATAAAGAAATCTGCTAAGAGCAGAAATGAAAATATTGGCTGTTTCCTGATGATGGTGAGATTAGTCAGATCGCATAAAATTGTCAGGCAACTTTTTGATTCTTCTTTGCGTTTTGATAAAGACGCGCCGTCGTTGTCATTTTGTTCCATCAGTAGACTAACCTCAGATTCATCTAATGCGCTGTGCGCGTGTTTGCACGTGTTGTCATCATCACTCCAAGTAGATGTAGCTCGAAACTTTACTTTCTGCGTCGAGTTGGTACTTTGTCGCGGTGGTTTCAAAACAGCGGAACAGACAACAGTATTCAAACAGATAGCACTCAGTATCATCATGGCGCCTCTCAGACCGTATATGTCAAGAAATTTTTCCGTGATTACTGGAAGAATAAACGCACCAGCAGGAGCTCCTAGGATGCCAAACGCGTTCGCTACTCCAAATTTCACGGGAAAATGTTGATTAAGCCCGACAGCTGTAGGTAAGTTCACCATTGTTGCACCGAGACCTGTCAGGATCAAAATGGAAAGTCTGGTTCATAATCATTCATCCAAACGAAGTAATTTTGCGAGGAAGTTGAAAACAAATTGTTTATTGCAAGATGTCATTGCATGCCATTGTTCGATGACACGGATCTGGAAACTTTGTAGTAGATTATTTTTTTCTCGATCGATTATGCCGTTGTCGGTACCACAAAACTGGCTACGCTACTGACGTACGCCGTAACTGTACCGATAACTTTTTTACCTTCCTATACCCACTAGTCCCTTGTCCTCCTCCTCCTCCTCCTCCTCCTCCTCCTCCTACTACTACTACTACTACTACTACTACTACTACTATTACTACTACTACTCACTTCTACTCCTTTACTAATATCACTGCTGCTACCAAACACGATCGAAAATCGGGATACATTATTACTGAACTCCCGTGTTTATACATTCCTGCCCCCCCCCCCCAAAAAAAAATCAATTACACATTTCTGAGCCAACATTTCTAGTGTTAATAATTTGTGTACCATGCATATTTATTCCCTCCCACATACATTATAACGCATGCATTTTGAGTTGAAGCGGTCTTTCTATAATGGCATCCTAATAAAGTTTATTATCGAAAAATAAATTATTTGAAAATAAATCAATTAATACTTTTTGTCCCTTTTTTCTCCAAGGCGGAGAGATAATCAAATGCTGGCGCGCATGGCAGAGGGACTGGAACATTAATTTAGGATTTGTTCGCCTCCCTATAGAGGTGGGGTGTTAATTTACACTAGCATCGTAATTTGGTTTCATATTTTCTGTGAAATGGTTTTGATGGCTTGGAAAGACTTCCAACAAAGAAAAGTTGTCAATGTGTTCCTCTGACGTGGTCTCAGAAAGAAGACAACACCCCGCGAAGACGAAAACAACACCTCGCGAAGACGGAAGCGCCTCCTATCTTTATAAGACAGTGGTAAGGAGGATACGCCCCATGTTTCAGAAAGGACCTCTTCAAGTTATTAATTACTTCTTCTTTCTCAATTTCAAAGGCGGTTTACTTTTGCAAACGTACTAACATTTACTGTCATGTGACTTTTCAGTACATGAGATATAATGATGTGAAGAGAAGGCCATCATCTTTAATGAGTAGCCATCCTCCTTACCACTGTCTTTTGAAGATAGGAGGCGCTTTCTTCTTTGCGGGACGTTGTCTTCTTTCTGAGACCGCGTCAGAGAAAGATATTAGCATTTTTTGTTTGTTAAAAGTCTTTCCAAACCATAAAAACTGTTTCACAGAAAATATGAAACCTAATTACAATGCTGGTGTGAATTAACACCCCACCCTTATATAGGAAGGCGAAAAAAATATCAAATTGTATGTTCCAGCCCCTCTGCCGTGGGTGCGGGGCCTGCATTTGATAATCTCTCCGCCTTGGAGAAAAAAAAGGAGAAAGAATATTCATTGATTTCTTTTCAAATAATTTGTTATTTTCCGATAATAAACTTCATTAGGATATCATTATAGAAAGACCCCTTCAACTCAAAATGCATGCGTTATAGTGTCTGTTGCAATACTTTTGAGTAGGGAGGGTACATCAGATGTTACGTCGAAGAATTTGTTTTACAATAAATTATACTGAGAGGGTTGACGATCTCGTATAAGAACTACAGTGTGTCTCAAAAATAATTATGCAAGTCAAAAGCGCCCTCTTTGGTAATGAGAAAAACGTTTTTGTGACATAATGCTTACATCGCCATCAAGGACATAATCTTAGCTTTCAGATGCTGTTTGTTCTGCTCAGTTTGCCTGTTTCTATCCTGAGATATGTTCAGTTAAATACGAAAAGGTAAAATCGCAAATGTGCCACTTTTACTACAGTCAATGATAGCATCAGGCCTTCTTCCCGTAAAAGTGACACAATTGTGATTCCACCCTTTTGTTCTTTACAAGATATCTCGAGATTAAAACAAGCAATTTGAATAAATTAAACAGCATTTGAAAGCTAAGACTTTGCTCTTCACGTTTGTGTAAACATTATGTCACAAAAGTATTTTAAGCTGTCAGAAAGGACGATGTTTACTTGTACAATTCTTTTAGACGTGCTGCAGCATATCTCAAAAAATTGTGCAAGTAAGAAGCGCCCTCTGTGGCAATTACAAAATAATCTTGTGACATGATGCTTACATTAACATCAAGGGCAAAGTCTTATCTTTCAAATGTCATTTGTTCTGTTCAATTTACTTGTTTTAATCTCGAGATATCTTGTAAATAACAAAGCGGTAGAATCACAATTGTCACTTTTGCAAGGGATTATAGTAAAAGTGGCACAATCGTGATTTCACCCTTTCCTAGCTTTTTAAATAAACATATGTCAAGATTAAAACAAGCAAATTAAACAAAATTAACGGTATTTGAAAGCTAAGACTATGTTCTTGACTTTGGTGTAAGCATCATGTCGTAAGAGTATTTTCTAATTGCCAAAGAGGGCGGTTTGCACTTGCACAATTTTTTTTTGAGACACTGTATTTGTCCTAGCAATCTTACCTGTGATCGTCATGCACGCACCAAAGGAAACCACATCTGAACAATACGTCGCAGCAAGGATCCCGATACCAGTTAAAATTCCACCCGTCATCCCGACAGAGCGAAGTGAGAACTTCGTTATTGCATAGGATACCAACGGTCCTGAAAGAAAACAAATTGCCCACCAAGTAAAATTTCTCGGAGCTTATAGATTTACAGAGAGCTATTATGCCGAAAAGACGTCACTTTCTAATATTTGACCAGTTTTGTGTGATGATGTGATTGCATCGACAAAGCGCGGAGCATACATGTATAGTCGTAAATTGATGGGTTCACTTAAAGCTTCATTATGAATGTGAGCTACATATTCCTTCATGCTATCAAAATAAGATCTAAAAATGAAGCCCTGAAAAAAAAACCTGTACTTCAAACTTATCATTTTCGTGCTTCAAAAAAGGGGGAAAATCTAGAGTACCCAGACCGCTGCGTTACAATAAAGAGTCCACCTTAAAAAGCCTTGTCTGTGATATTAATCCATACATACTTTACTAGTTTTCTAAAGTTGTTTTTCAATTCTAGGGTGTTTATTTGTCCATCCAAGCATGCATTATTATTGTAGCTCAAACATCAAAAGATTTTTCTAATAGAACCTGCACAATGTCAATGATTGTGTCCCAGATTTGCACATCCTGAAATGAATTTATCGACCAAATGATCAAGCTAAAATCAGTAAAAATGTAAAGATAAAAAAAATCTTCACCTCTCACAAAAAAACATTGAGCCTGAAAGGCCGGGTTTCAAATAAAATACACAGGTTAAAATTAAATTCAGACCAGTGCAGCTGGACTATCATTGTCAAGCAATATCTGCTACGGTTATGTACCAAATTCAAAATTATTAGGTGAAAGCTACATCCAGTGTCTGAGACCTAGACTACCGTTACAAAATGTCAACATGGGCAATGGCCCAAAGACACACATACACACATACACAGACACACACACACACACACACACTCACCACCACACACACAGACACACCACACATACACACACACTCGCCATCACACACACAGGCACACAGACACACACACACGCGCGC
>JZLH01S0259203.1:41311-54016 GCA_001188425.1 Eucidaris tribuloides | reverse complement strand
ATTAGGTAGAAATTAACCTGTTGCCTCAGAAATTCTAGAACTCCCAGAGTTATCACATGACACATCCAGTTCCCACAGCCAATGGGTTAGAATTTACAATATTAGCAATAACAGTTAGTAAAGGGTTTTGTGGGAGAAAAATCAGAAGATTATGTAACCCACTGCCTATGAGAACCAGCTGACCCATATAAAAACCATACAGGATATAAAGAGTGTCGGAGAATAAGGTTTAATAGCCACAGGTAAGAGAAGCAATATTAGCAAAACAAATGGGAGGAGAGAGAACACTTTACATAAGTGTATTGGGCCAGTGTTATGGTACTCAGCATATTGACGACATTTGGTGAGCACAAAAAGAAATAAGAAAACAATTAAAATGAAGCTTCCCAATCTAAAAGAGAAGGCAGGGCAGTGGAGAGGGGGTGGTTAAAGCAATGCAATCCAATGGTTTTCTTAATATTTCTTGTTTTGATTTTTTTCACTTAAAGGAGTAGTATTGGCCACTTCACCCCCCCCCCCAAAAAAAAACACCTATCACTGCTTTGAATTCACATTAGCCAACTAAAGCTACACGTATGTACACACTACCTTTAACCGCTCTCAGAAATCAACTACATGCACATATCAAATTTCAATTCAAATTAAGAAAATAAAATCTTCATTGTAAGTACTGACAAATTACACCTCATTGAAGTACCCTTTCAGTATATCATTAACCCGTTGAAGACCAGGGGCGTCAATCCATTTTTTGGATTGGGGTGGCAAAAGTGAAAAAAAAATGTCAAAAATTTTATGGGTGCACAGAAAAATTAAAAATTGTGTACATTTAATAGTATTTTTATACTTAGTTTAATGGTTTTGTAGTGCTTTCCAATGCTGTTTAAACATATCCTTGCATTGAATATTCTGAATTTTTTGAGTAACCAAATTTATTGCGGGGTGGGGGGGGGGAGGCGGGAGGGCAAAATTGATATGTTTGCTCCCCCCCCAAATTTTTATTGGGGTGGTGACTGCCTCGCCGCCGCCCCGGCTTTGCACACCAAGTTGAAGCCCCTGTTAAAGACTAGATATGAGATATCTCGCCATGAGATCTATGGGAAATATATGTTAAAGTACAATCAAACGGGTTAATAGTGTAATAACCCATTGAAGACAATTTAATTTCCCTTTAATGCACATTCGCATTGACCTAAGCCCTAGATATCTTAAAGGTTAGTGACATGATCGGGAACACCTGAAAATGCCTCAAGAACCAAATGAGTTGAAATATATACCAACCATACACTAGCAGGAGTGGATCTACCACCTGAGAGGATTTGTCTGTAATTTGTTTACTTAAGGAGAATCAAGCATAAACATAGGAGTATCTTAATTTCATCCGGGGACGATAAAAATAAGCCCCATAGAGAGCCACACAGCAGGTTTCTGTACGAGTGATATTGACATTGTTTATTTAAGAATGAGTCAACATTTGACTACAAGATTTTCACAGTAGAATCCTTGTATAGTTTACTTGATTCTAGAATAGTTTCACCCCAAGTTGAGGACTACCCCCAATCATGTCATTTACCTTTAAGAACTGGTCTTCAACTGGTTAATTAACATTATACATGTTATCATACATGTTATCATTCATACCTACATGTAACATTCGCACATTCATTATGTCCTGGCCCAAAATAAATGTTTGAACCATTTTTTTTCAAAATTTCTTTAATAATGGATGACACATCATTGCTAAATTCACCAGAAAGAAAGAAGTACACATTCTTAATTTGCTGCCTTTCTCCTTAAGATACTGCACATTTTAAAAATAACACAGTTATGAACAGAAATATAATACCAAACATTTTGCATCTAAGAAGGTTGGAAATGATTGAAGGCGAGCAATTTTGATTTGATTTGATACGCAAGCAACCAATGGAAGAGAATACTGGTAGTCTTCATGTCCTAGAAATAGCTGCCAAGGATATCACAAATGACTTTTGTTTTCACTACATTGGAAATATTTAAAACTTACACATTTTTTACGCATGGCAAGCAAAAAACAAATATTTGAGAAAATCTGTAAGCATGAATCAAATTAAACCACATTTTGTGAAAAATTTTGAAAACCATGCCCTTCTTTTATGCCAGGTTTGACACTTTTCTGATGAATTATTATAAATGAATTTCAGATATTTTTTAACTTAAATATACTTCTTGATAGATTATATCACGATAATGGACAAGAGTGGGCCAGTTGAGTAGTTTTCATCTAAACACTACACAAAAAGTAAGTTCCCTCCTTTTCAAAATACCATAACTATTTAACGAAATGGTTTTGAGGAAAATAATTTGGCAGGAGTATTTCTGCATTCACTGACAACTTTCTGTGTGAAAATGTGATTGATCCATCCGTCAAGTCATGCATGAGTGAGCACATATTAAAGGTATAAATGTCTTTTAAATATTCACAGGAGTAATTTGGGGGGATTTTTTTAAAGAGGATTTTGACAAATTCTGTTTCTGATGAACAATTTGGTGCTGTTTGTGTTAATCATCTATCGTTTGACCCACTTACACCTTCCCAGACACTTACCACATATTTTCGGTTCAGTGTGCTCAATTTAAAAATTCTCATCCTTCCTAAATTTTGAAATGATAAAATCCATTAAGTTTATTGAAAAAAATTGAAATCAGATATTTTTCTGCAGAAAGCATCAGCATAAGACGTTGTAACCAGGTCATGGTTGAGTGAGCACACTTTATTAATAGAGCAAAAAATATCATTACCCGGTATTTACTGTTATTTTGGCATAATAAATGACTCCTGTGACTTTTGAAAAAGTGACAATTTTGCCTTTAATGCATGCTCACTCTTGCATGACCTGACAGATCAATCTCATTTTTACACAGAAGGTAGGCAATGAGTGTAAAAACACCCCGGCAAAATTTCTCTGCTAAAATTTGTTTGTTTAAAAGTAATGGTATTTTGAAAAAGGGAGAACTTACTTTTTGTTCAGTGTTTATTTTTCATGAGGTTTTGCACATTTTTTTCGGCACATCTCTTGCTGCTGCTTGCAATCGCGTATTGTATAAAAACATTCCTCCCTTTGACAGTGGCTAGTAATTATACAATCAAACAGAATTCTATTGTCTGCCCACCTGCCAGGAAGATCCAGTTAGGTACATGTGCAACATATTTTTGAGTTGTAGTATCTAACATCATTCAATGCGAATTTAATTGTAACTCCACACCCCCACCCCCCCATATATACAATTGCTTAAACAGACAGACATGCACGTAAGCAAAATAAAATCTATGAAAAGTACTATACTAGTACTGGCAAGTAACTCTATTCCTAATGGAATTGTTTTAATAAGTGTCATGATGAAGATCTACCGGACTTTGGTAAATGTTGCACTAGTTTTGGCATGACTCTAAAAGCAACATTAAGCTTAAAAACATGTATGACAAATAAAGTAAATAATAATACTGAGTAATGATGTGCAAGACTAAGGGCTTTTACTGGTGATTTATGGCAGTGGTAAAAGAATTAGAAATCTGCACAAAGTACTGAAAATAAGAGTAAATAATACTTTTACTCAGAAATAAATACATTCAGCTCTTGATATGAGGCAAGAAAAGTTTTTAAAACAATTGCACTTGTTAAATGTAAAATATATATTGCATTGGTAGCTTGTACTACATTAAAATGCTACAGTTTCTGTAAAAGTATATTTTATTTGATGCAGACTAAATTTGCTGTTCATCTCTGTATCATCGAATAAATTACAAATTCATTCCTACTGGGGGCTTATTGAATATTAATGAGCTCAGACGTAAGGAATGATTCTCAGGTATTTGCAACCAGTAAACCGTGGCATTCCTGTTACCCAGCATAGCCTGGTGGTTGTGCCGCTGACCGGTTATCAGTAGGTTTCAGGTTCGAATTCTGTTGGGTCCCTCTTTTTCTGAGTCATTAAAAATATCAGATCAAGCATTTGATCTTATTTATCATTAATTTGATAATACAGAGAGGAACAGCAAATTTATTCTGCATCATAAATTCTCTCTGCAAACCTTTCATTCATTAATTTTATCTTATTTTTTGTTTGTTTGCTGGAAGGTCTAATAATACCTTGACACACTTAAATTGCCAATTTATTTTGGTACTGTACTCATTTGGGTTTTAGAGCTTGTGAAATGATATTTTAGGGGTTTTGTTTTAGTGCATGAGTACAAGATAATTGCAAGATATTTGGCAAAAAGTCATATTCATTTGTCAATATGATTTTTAAAAAAAAGGAAAACATGATTAAATAATGTTAGATATTTTGAAAAAGAAAACCTGAAAATATATTATTTTTTATTCAAATGATTATGTTGCATTGAATCTTTTCCAAAAGCCATAATCCAATACTGCGAAAAAAGGAGTAGAATATCGACAAAAAAAAAATTGGGTTGAAGTGATGTCAAAAAACATGTGTACCTGGTACAGACATTAACAGTAGCATTCATCATATCTCGTCTATGAAAAAAATTGCAAATTTGGGTAATGTGGAAAAGGAAGTTCACTTTGAAGGCAATAATGCTTTTTGACTTTGTAAAAACAATTTACAACATTTTACCATCTACTCTTTAATTAAATGTGATATGTAGATCCAATTTATGGTCATGTTCTCGTAATAACACATATAATTATCAGAAATCTGGAAAAAGCTCTCAATTCTTTCAAAACACACAGAAAATAATTTTGTGTTGCACTGGATGTCTATGTGTTTCACGAGACATGAAACTTTTTTTGTCTCTATTTCATAAAAATTGGAAAAATAAATCACATTCAGAAAAGATATCTCCATATCTTATTATTTTCTAATAACAAAAGTAAACTATATGAAAAGGGTAAAAAAATCTTACATAGTTCACTTTTCATATGGTACACTGTTTTGAATAATATACTTTCAATAGACAGAGATAAATGAAAGCTAGTGCAGTGTCTCAAGTTACAGTAAATATATCAATCTTTACCTTATGGGGATCATTGATACTGTGCTTGCTTGTTTACAAGGCAAGTAAACGTTTGGTTGATAAATATGTTTATATAAAGTAACAAATATATATATTTTGTATATTTCTATTTGGTACATTGATAAAATACAATCATGCACCATTTCCTTACAATATGTACAATTTTGAACGAAGCATTGATTACAACCGTGTTATAATAACAGGGACATGATATGGGTGTGTACTCACCTATAGGGTGAAAGTCTAAGTTTTGTTCAGCTACTGTAAAATTTGACTAAATTTTGCACACATTTATTGAATATCTAATACCAGTCACATTCACTTGTCAAAAGTTAATAATCTCATAACAATATCAGATGTGGCAGGAGTAGCCAAGAATATTTTTATCAATAGGAGAAATTCAAATAGTTCCATTAATCCATAGATTTAGTTCTAGGGAAGAACAAAGTAATGTTAGTAACCCATTGAAGACAATTTGATTTTGATATAGCATGCATATATTCCCCATAGACTCCAGTCTGATATATCTTATACAGACCCGTCTAGAATTCTTTTCGACACCATTACACCATTCGCCAAACCCTCTATAAGCTAGACCAAAAGCTTCAGTCCCTCTGTACTCAGGTTGTCAATGTCTGGCTCCACTGACCTCAGTATATGTAGAAAAAGTCATTTTTGATATATAATTCCCCAGGATTTACAGTTATCTCTGTCTATCAAAAAGCGAATGGTGTAATTGTGTCGAGAAGAATTCTTGGCTGCACTGTACCTAGTCTTCAATGGGTTTAAAGTGTGACATGAACTCTATGCAAAGTCCATACTGTTAGCGTCCATCTGCCGGGCACATGACGATAACATAAGTGACGGCCCATCTCAAAAACCCACAAAAAGCAGGCCAAAATGACTTTTCATTTTCCAGATAGTTTTAAAGAATAAGTTCTATGCTTTAAAATGACACATTACTTGATAAAATTGGACCATCCTAACCCATTCAAAATGTGAATGAAAACAAAGAGAGTTAGGAGGTGCAATTTCACAGAAAAGAGAGAAAGAGGATTTAAAGATTAGTTTCACTTAGGTGCGCCATGCTGAAAGGCCTGTCCGGAAAAATATGGTCCAGAAAAACTGCCAATATTTGGTGATCCGCGTAACCGCGGATCACCATAGATTTCGTCAAAATCTTTTTCTTTTTCTTTTTCTTTATTTGTGTTTTTTTCTAGCCATTTTTTGTGTACGCGATATCTCAAGAACGAAGACGGCAATAGTCATGTAACTTAGCATAGTTATGTCTCATGTCAATATCTCGGCATGGTTATCTGATCAATGTAATAGATCATCTGTGACGTCATTTATGACGTCAAAAGCCAAAAGTTAGACTTAGCCTACAATTGCGATATCTCAAACCGACGGTCGATTAAAACAAAAAAATTTGGCAAAGGTCAAGTTGAGGTCAAGGGTCAACTTTTGGACCATATCTCGCGCGTGTGCGCGTCACGATGGGCGCGTAAAATGCAAAAATGCTCCAAATCACTTTTTACTGACAGATCTATACGTTTCAGGTCATTTGGCGCGTTTTGGTGCGCGCGTGTTTATTCGCGCGCACCCCTTTTCCCGACCGTCGTTTTTTCGATGGTTTTGGATGTCTGACTGAAATCTCCGTCAATTAGAACCCTTTCCCGACCAGACAGATTCAAAATATTGCTAACAAGTCCAAAAAACATAAATGCGCGCGCATGCGCGCGTAGTGAATTGCGGCATTTTAAAATCACTCATAACTCTCTAGAAGTAACGGTGACGCCCACTTTTTATTGCTTAATCTGATAGATTATGATGCGTAGATAGCATTTCAGGCATCGCTTTTTATGCCAAAGTGTTGTGACGTCATCTATGACGTCACAAAGAAAAATCATATTTCGGGCATATCTCATGACTGGAGTCGGTTAACATGACCAAACCTGGTACACAGTAACTTCAGGTCAAAGGTCTTCATGCGTGCGGGCGTCACGACGAACGCGTACGCGTACGTTTAAAATTAAGCCTTAAATCAGTCATTTTTCTCGAGAATAAACGATGACTCCTACCTTGTATTGCTCATTCTGATAGCCTATGATCCGTAGATAACAGTTCAGACATTACTTTGCATGCAGAAATCTTGTGATGTCATCTGTGAAGTCACAAAGAAAAATCGTACTTCGCGCATATCTCATGACTGGAATCGAGTAAGTTAACCAAAGTTGGTACACAGTAATTTCAGGTTAAAGGTTGTCACTGGTCCTAATCATAACCGTCCACGCACGTTGAATTTTGAATTGATGTTTGATGGAGAATGTAAGGTGATGAGGGACATATGTCAGCAAGCAATGATACTTGATATAGGTTGTTTTCCACATTTTTTTGTAGATTAAATGAACGGAGCGTTTACGCGGATCACCAATTCGTCTCAGTGACGAATTAAAATCTAGTTTTCTATGTTTGTTTCTTTATTGGTGATCCGCGTAACCTAGATTTCGTCAGAATCTTTCTTTTTGGTGATCCGCGTCTCCACGGATCACCATTGATTTCGTCAGAATCTTTCTTCTTCTTCTTCTTCTTCTTTTTTATTCGGGTTTCTTTCACGACATTTCTTGTGTTCAAGATATCTCACTAACGCCATCGTCAATCATCTTGTAACCTACCATAGTTATGTCACGTGTCAAGATCTCGCTACACAATTTTTGTCAGTGTGATCACTTGCCCGTGACGTCATCTATGACGTCATTAGTAACAACAGCCCCGGGGGGCACGACGCTCACCTGAGGTCTCGCAAACTCTCTATGGTACCCATAGAAAATACATCAGTTATGCATATAGTTTTGGCCCTTGGAGCCTGATATCTGGGCACTAATGTAGCCAAATGAACCAGTTGGAAAACTTTGCATCCCCTTGCCATATAGCTGATTTTGCCAAGTTAAATCAAATTGTAACATCCATTTTATAAAAACAAGGCATGCCCTAGTATCTTAACATTTGACCTTTGACCTACTTATGTGACCTTGACCCCAATTTAAAATTGAAGTCATTATACATGTGGCATCTTCCATCCAAGTTAGTCACAAATGGGCCAATACCAATCAAAGAAGAAACTTGCAGGTATATTCTATCATTTGACTTCATTTGACCTTTGACCTTCATATGTGACCTTTGACCCCCAAATAACATTGAGGTCCCTGTCACGCATCTACCACTCAAGTTTGGTTACAAATGGGATTGTGGTTAGAAAGTTACCTAGTTTGGGCCCTATGGCCCTGGGCCCCCAGGGGGGCCTGGTGTATCATTTCAGGAACCCTCTATCCCCTCCCCCTGAGGATCATTCCCACCAAGTTTGGTCTAAATCCATTGATGTGATGTGAATTTTTCCCATAGGGCCCTACCCCTAAACTTTTGCCCCCCTTAGGGGCCAAACGGGGCCACCCTGGGCATTTTCATGAGGAACATGAATTCAGCACATATAGAGGTATCTACACACAAAGTGGCTTAACTAGACTATTTCTGGATCTAGAGAAGAAGATGTTTGAAAACTACCTACTTTGGGCCCTTTTGGGCCCTGCCCCTGGGCCCCCAGGGGGGCCAGGTGTACCATTTGAGGACCCTTGAATCCCCACCCCCTAAGGATAATTCCTGCCAAGTTTGGGCCAAATCCGATCATGCATTTTGAAGAAGAAGCTGAAAATGTGTAAAAGTTTACGCACGACGAACGACGAACGACGCACGACGCACGACGGACAAAAAGCGATCGCAATAGCTCACTTGAAGCCTTTGACTTGTGAAAGGAGGAAAACTTTGACTGTGAAAAATAAAACTTGGTATCATTTTAACCATGGAGGTCTACCTCCATGACTTTCTTAGTATCAAGTATGGACCGCTTCCAAACCTGATAATTCCCTTAAACATAGTTGAATTTATGTGGCATATAATAGAAAAAGTACCATATATGATAAAAAAATTGCTTCTAGTCATTTTGACAACATAGCTATAGACCTACATTTATCACCACATGCTGACAAACCTCAGAGTATGAGACTACATGTACTATCATCAAGCACTTTCCCTCCTTGACACACAGTGTAATCAAAACCACAGTATCAAAAGCATGAACAAAGAAAAATTTTTACTTGCTCTGAAGAATTACTTTCACAGGAATGGAAAGCGATAAGAGTGGCTTGATAACAAGTTTAGTAGGTGGGATATTTAGGGAAGTTTATTCCACAGCTATCTAGACAACTTATTAGATAGTTTTTTTTTTTTGTTTTTTTAAATAGATCTAGTCTGTTAGTTAGCAAATTAACTTGCTAGTTACCTTGTTTGTTAAAATATTAACTGTTGGTTGCTTCATTAGTGAATTAGCTAATAAGATATTTAATTAGTTCTTTAGTTACTTAGTTGGTTACAGGTGTTTTGTTCATGTCAGTTAGCCACTTTTAATTAAGAAATATCAACTCTAAATCTGGTGTGCTGTTTTTAGGATATAATATATTATATAGAATTTACTTGTCATAATTTTACATTAATTCTTCGGCAACTGCAACCAAGTTGTATCTAGATTAACAGATCAACACCCTTTGATCCAAACCTGGGAGGATATGATACATAAGATGATAAAACTGCAATGACAGAGATGGGACCATGTAATACCAGGGTGTGTTGCCGTATTATGTGCTACAGCTAGGATGCTACGCCCACAGACCTACGGGCTGAGTGTCCATATCAAAATTAATACCTGATCTACACGTCCTCACATTTAGATAATTTCAAGTTTCAGACCAGATTTTCTTAAGGATTAAAAATGTGTCAAGAAATACTTCTTCCCAATCTAGCAAATCACTCTGTAAAGTCACTTTAAACTATAAAAGTATACACCCACACATAACTATTTAGGAATTTTTGCATCACGGAGTGTCAAGGCAAAAGATTATCTTAACTTAAATAAAATTTCTTGTATTTGACACTTTATCACGGAGTTCAAATGTGGTGGGCATGATTTTCAGACTCAATTCTCACTAATCCACACTGGGGGTGTGTCTGAAATATGTGTTTGATTAATCACCGTCTTGACTGGTTAATCAATTTCTCAAAGGCAGTCATTAGTAATGTTCACTATTAAGCATACTTACCTCAAAGTCAACTTGTAGTTAGCTAACTTTGAGGATAAGAGAGTCCCAATGGAGTTGAATTTGAAATTTGAATTGAATTCTGGTATGTGCACCTTGCAAATAATTACTTTCGGATAACTTCAACTTTAACCCACTGAAGATGGTTTGATTTTGCTTTGCTATGCATTTCCACACACCTCGTGACCAGACAACTCATCTTTTGTCTTTAACAGATTAATGAAATTTAATGATTTGTTGTTGTTAAGTCTTGGATAGCTTGATGATAAAATGATTAAAGTTATAAACAAACATGAGCACAGCCACTTCCGATTATTTAGTAACAGAAATGGGGTCATTTTGGAATTTTGTCTCGCAGCAGGGGTCATTGCTGGAAAATACTCAAAAATTGTGGATAAGGAAGCAAATTTCTTATCATGATGTTGAATATATTCATTAATTAGAGACAGTGAATTTTCACAATTGCTGAAAACAGATGTAATTAAAAGAATGGAAAGTGAGTTTTTAAAAGAAAAGTCATGGAAAACCTTAGTTCTCCCAAGTTTTACATTTTGAAAGATAAAAATCATGAAATTCATAACAGAAAAATGGGAAAGGTTGACAAAAAAGCACAGAAACAGCAGAGAAACAACAATATTTGTTTTAAAATCTACGTGAACGGAATTGTCACTTTTCATGGACATACAGTCTATGACAAATTTTCAGGCAAGTTGAAATGGAATTTCATTTTTTTTTTAATGGAAAGGCCATTCTTGAAACAGAAAATCACTGTCCATAATTAATGTTAAAATTTTGCGTGAAAATGACTATTGTTGTGATGTTGACTTCAATGGTAACCTTGCGTTGATGGGAATGGGACGATGTCTGGGGTAACTCACTCACATTTGGATTGTTGACAGTCCCCGCACGCACTGGCCGCAGGCACTGTAACCACACCAGCTGGTAAGCTGATTCACAAAGGAAACCATGGTTATTAAGACCTCCCTTTGGTTGAACCCTAGCACCACATGATCACAATGTCACATTGTTTTACACAAAGCGAAAAAAAACTCCTGGAACGATTAATAGGGCTGACCCGTAATTGACTGTTTTGACCTTTTTTTGGAGCGCTACACTGTTGAGTTCTCTAGGTAACCAGGGAGGCAGACACAACAACTGTTATGTCTTGTAGACGTAGCAATGTTTATTATTATTACGTTCATTACCCCATTGAAGACGGTTTCATTTTGTTTAAACACGCATTTTCCGAAGACCGAGCGAAGAGATACCTCGTGTCTAGTGTTCAACAGGTTTAATTGGCAAATGCTGATTTATATATGTACCGCAATTAAACTTTATGGAAAACAACAGGATTGGAAGTAGCTTTAAAGATTGTGTCAGGGATGTGCCAGTCCATTACTTCCCTTCATTATCAATACCAAACGGTAGTTTAGTACTTACAAATGGTGTGTTGAAAGTTTGAGATCCATACGTCATGAATTTGTTGTTTCATGAGAAAAACTAATAACGACATGTTACCAGAATGTTGTTCTTTCCGTGAGTTTCAATTTTGCTCAAACTGTGAATCGCGGTTATGTGTATCGTCGCAAGACCAGCGGAGCTCACTGATTGGTTAAACGGCTAACCTCCGCACGACCTTTGGCTAACGGCTGATCGGACAATTTTGGAACGGCACGTGCACGTTTGACGTCGCAGATTTTTTGAAAAGGCTTCTGAGTAATTTGAAAAACAATGAAGTATTAACCGTCCAGATTTTCACCAAAACTCAATATATTCAGCAGCATTAATTAGAGGTTATCTACACACAAAGTTGTCTTAACACTAGACTATTTTCTGGATCTAAGGAGAGGTAGCCATGCAGAAAGATGTTTCAGAAAACACCCCTACTTTTTGGCCCTTTTGGGCCCTCCCTGGAGCCCACCCAGGGGCCAGTGGTACCATTGAGGACGACCTTGAAATCCCCACCCTAAGGATTCATTTCCTGCCACAGTTGGCCAAATCTCGGATCATGCATGTGAAAGACAGAAAGCTGAAAGATGTGTAAAATTTTAAGCAGGCACTGAGACGCCATAAACACTGTGCGTGCCCATCGACCACAACGATCGCGAATAGCTCAACACTTGAAGCCTTTTGGCTCCAGTAGCTGGAAAAACTGAAAAGCTGAAAAAATCCAAAATTTCTGTCCATCTGAATATTGAGGAATGCTCTGAACGAAATTTGGCTGAAAATGGGGGTGCTCTAACTAACCACATAAGGTATGCCGACACAATATAGCTAAGGCGCTCCGCGCGCCTCGGCCCGTCCCCGCCGCCCCCCCGAAGGGCAGTGCCCCCTCCCCCCCTCGCGCTGTTTCACGACAAGATCACCTACCACACACACAAAAATAAAATTAGAATTTTTTATTTTGATTGTTTTTAAAAATGCCGATTTCTGGCCATTCGTGGCAGGAAGTGGGAGATTATACATGTATTTCTACATGAGGCCCTAATTCTCGTTCAATGACTGATGCAGGCTGACGCCCACGTTGAAAAAAAAAGGTTATAC
>JZLH01S0259203.1:25102-35629 GCA_001188425.1 Eucidaris tribuloides | reverse complement strand
GGGAAACTTCTCACAACAGTCCCGTACCATAAAAATACTTAAATGTTGCTACAAGGCCTAAATCAAATTTATAACAATTATTGGAAAAAAGCGAACAGGAATGTATGTTTTAGCCAAAGCTATTTATCACTCCCTAAAACTGTAAAAGCGGACCTGTACTGTCCACAGTTCAGTCAATAGTCCATATGGGAAATAAAGTATTATATGGCTATATTGAAAGGACAATGAATACACGAGAAGTACATAAATGCCTTAACTTTAACCAAATTACATGTAAGTTTAAAAACATATTAGAGCTACATTTACCAATATGTGCTGCCTAGGATTACATATACATGTAGCCTATATTCAGGCTAGAAGATTTGTCAGGTTTGTTTTGAATTTGTTATTACTTGAGGAAGAACAGATTATTTGCTGGTTCAAAATCAATCTCCAGCCCTGATAGAAATTGCCATCAGATTGAAAGCTTCATGACAAATTTCAATGTCCCGGCAGCATTTTCATTATTTCTGATTAATATGATAAACCACAGATGGAAATGTAAATTCTCACAAGCAGAAACTCTAGTTAGTGTATTTGATTCTTGGCGAGCATTGTGTCCTAATTGAGTACCACTTCCAATATGCCATTTAAAAGATTGGCGTTATTGCATTTGCACTTCAAAAAACATCTATATGAATCAAATCAGCTGAAATCATATCCAAATGTGAAGATTAAGTATAAATAAACACCTCCATACAGACTTGGGGGTAAAACTATTTGAGTTTTGGTTAACAATCTGCGACGAGCTTAAACTTTCATCCTTTTTCCATCTTTGCTCAGGAGCAATTTAAAAAAATCTGGCAAACGTCAAACGATGCGCGTGCGTATCCAAAATGCGTCCGATTCAGCCGTTAGCTAAGGTTCGCGGCGGATAGCCGATTGGACCTAATCAGGCGCTCCGCTCGCTCTTGCTACGGCTGCACGGTATCGTTGATTCGCCATTTTGAGCCAAAATTGAAACTCACACAAGAACAACATTCTGCGTTACATGTCGTTATTAGTTTTTCTCATAAAACAACAAATTCATGACGTATGGATCTCAGACTTTCAACACACGTTTGTAGTACTAAAACTACGTTATGCGTATTGATAATGAAGCGGAAGTAATGGACCCATTGCAAATCAATAACCCAATCTTTTAACTTAAACATTGTTCCTTATTGTTCCTAACTATCCTACAGGCGGCACATGAACTTCTGGGAACACCACTCAGATTACCAGGTGCACTATTATGGGGGGGGGGGCTTGGGGCTTAGTCATAAGTCTCCCAAATATTGATCAGCCCCCCAACAAATTTTCAGATGGAAAATGTTTTACAAACAAAATATCAATAAACATCCCCTTTGGTATGTGTTTGAATCCCCCCCCCCCAACCCACTGGGAACCCTCTGTTTACAAAATCATGTGAAAATAGTTTTCAAGGTCGGAAAATTTAAATCGGGGGTGGGGGGGGGTGGGAGCGGGAGTTGTCGGTTGGATTATAGGTATCATTCTTATGTAGATAAATTTTTTTCATCATTTTCCACTTAAAATTAAAATGCCGTTTCTGGAATCTGGCTGTTGATTGCATCTAGCAAGTCTGAATTGAATTGATATAACCTGGCCTTCACATCAGTCAATACTGAGAAGAGATAACACAGGTGAATGGGGAAGTAATGTAAGCTTGGAATCAACATACTGGCACTTTATGAGGTAGACATGATTTTCCCCTAGTATGGTGCAGTATTTTGCTTTGAAACTAGCCAAACAGGGTCTTTTTAAAGCGGCGGGCTGTCGCTTTTGCATGCCTAAAATTTAGCATTGTGCAAATACACTGGTATATATATCTACATGTATTTAAAGATTAGTGACATGATTCGGGAACACTTGAAAATGCCTTCAAGAACCAAATGAGTTGTAATGTATACCATCCATATACTAGCTGGAGTGGATCTCCAGCTGGAAGGATTTGTCTGTAAATTTGTTTACTTAAGGAGAATCAAGCATGAACATACTGTATTTTAATTTTATCGGGGCACAATAAAAATAGGACCCATAGATAGCCACACAGGCAGGTTTGCCTGCACCACGAGGATATAGACATTATTATTTTTCTTGACTACAAGATTTTCACAGGATAATCCTTGCATAGTTTACTTGATTCTAGAGTAGTTTCAGCCCAAGTTGAGGACTATCCCCAATCATGTTAATTTACCTTTAAGAACCTTCAGCAAAGTGTAAGAGCTAGAAATGCACTTTCAGTAGAATTATGTAGTACATTGACTTCGATTTGATTCTTTTTTGTCTCTAGTACAAAAAGTCTACTAGTACTAGTCTATTTTTAGACAGTGCATGTACATGTATGTCTCTTTTACCTCCATGGAAAGTGCCATAGTGCAATATACATAGATGACCTTGCATTCCTTTCAGTGCCTGACACATGCCAGCACAACCGTCTGGTATTGTAATCAGCCTGTTATGCCTACAATAGGTCTACCTTAGTGAGATTTGGAACAGTGTGCCTAGAACTTACATGTACACTACACAACTATTGGTTACTTTTTTGCACATTTTGTTTTCTTCAAAATCTATGTAATGTCTATTTTCTGATCTTCAGATTTCACAGGCAAGTCCTTTATAAATAGCTTTAGGACAAGAATAATGTTTTGCTGTGTTGTGGGAGGGTGGCAAATTAGATTCCCTAGTTTATTTTCATATTCTTACTAGTGATGATCATTTGTAGAGTTGGTTTGTGAAGTATACCACTGTTCCATTAACTCTGGTTTAGCCCCCCCCCCCCACCTCCCCCGAGGGGGGGGGGAATACTGAAAAATACTGAAAAAAATTACTTGATTTTTCTCAAAACATGATTCAGTGTTTTGGCTTAGAAAAAAACATGACACAAGTTTTTCTTCCCCCCCCCTAAAAAAAAAAATGACTGCATGCTGTCTACATGTATTTTAGGCCCTGTTGTGGACTAACTCGTGACAAGCATACTGTTCGTAAAGTTACAGCACAGGGATTAACAGGCTACAGGCTTATTTTCGCCCTTCCTTTAATTAATTGATTGCAAAGTATGATTACCTATCATGATCCCATGTCTAGACAGTTCAGTATTCAACAATACATCTCCCATCCTTCAGCCTTGCATCATAGGTAATCCTGAATGGGCACATCCAAGTATTCACACACACATACTAAGTAAAGGTTGCAATGTGGCTCTAGGTTCTAACACATGATACCATGACATTCAGTTCTTCTGAAATGAAAGGAAAGGAGGTAGGGGGCCTACATCACAAATTCCACATGTAAAGTTGGTCATGCAATCACAGTATTTCCCGACTTTTGGATGTTTACAAAGTATACCCCAGTTTATACCTAAATAGCCTACACAGCAACATCACAGCCTCTAAAGTACTATTCCACAAATTTCCCACAATACCTGTTATCTACAGATTGAGTTTTATTCAACAAAATGAAAGTAAATCAAGGAAAACTTTGGGGCCACAATTGAATGAAGTGATTGTATTCATATAATGTGGAAGTGGTTTTCTTTTTCAACTAAGGAAACAACATGTCCATGCTTGGTCCATGAGGAATCAGTTTGTGCAAAGAAGTGACAGATAATTCATTGAATTGCTGTATTTCTACGTACTGACATTACAAATAGGCCTATTTAATTTGAAAAAAAAAAATGAATATGGGCTTCAGAGTATTCTATGGACATAACTCAAACACAAAGTCACTGATTTTCTTCAGCTATTTCATGATAAATTTGACTTGTTACAATTTGTTGGTAAAATTTGGCATTGTCCTGATGGAAAAAAAATTGACGTTTTCCACAAAATTCTACATTCTTCTTATGTCTCTGGCCCTCTGCACCAAAGGTGACTGAAGGGCATGGTGTGCTGCATGCAAGTATGCGTCCATTACCATATTCTATTCATTCACAATTGGCACAAGAGTGTGGAGGCATACCCATCAAATGCAATGCAGTTGAAATGCTTTAGTTTCACTTTCTTCTCGAATTCCACCTCTGTCCATAGATGTTTTTGTAACAGAAAATTTGCAACCCTTTTTCTGAAATGAATTAAACTTAACTTACACAACATTAGTTTTATTGGAGATACAGTATACTCATCTTCTCATTCTGTAGATCAACTGGATACATCATGCATTAACTATATGGGGAATTAGAGAATCTTGTAACAGGTTAACAACTTTGCATACTTTATTTAAACTATACAATGTATGTTATTTTTCTTCCTACTCAACTAAATGAAAACGTGCTGTACGAGCAGTTGCAGTTGATTGGAAACGTAATAAAAAAACATACATCACAAATCATGTCAGGACAGAGCCTTGGACCACAGCAAACAACAAACTAAGATAATAAATTTCAATTTCAAATAAAAAGGGCAAAAAGTTTAAGGAAGGGGTATAAGGTATTGATATCATACATGTACATGTCATGGATGTATGTAGAAGAGTACAATACAATACAACCATGTTTGTTTTTTTAGGATGTGGAGGTGTTTTGATATAGGCCTAATGGATTGTTTTCTACCTTTCACAAGAGAGGTCGGGATTTGATTCCCACTACATATTAATCCTTCATCAAGGCAGTTTCTCTCCAGTACATTGCTTTTCTGTGAAATTGGGATCTGTTAGAAAATAAAATACCTGTAATTGCAGGGCCATCTGGGAGGGCAATTGATGTTTGTCACTGAAGAGGTTACCTTTGGTAAATAAGACATTAACAGTAGGCCTACTTAGTAGTAGTAATAGTAGTAGTAGTAGTAGTAGTAGTAGTAGTAGTAGTAGTAGTAGTAGTAGTAGTAGTAGTAGTAGTAGTAGTAATAATAATAATAATAATAATAATTTCTTTTTCTTATCTATTATCATTACCACCATCATCACCATCACCATCATCTTCATCAGCATCAACATCATCATAATCATAATCATCATAATCATAATCATCATCATTATTGAAATATTATAATAATTCTACAATAAATTAAAGAGGGGGGGAACCAAAATTTCAAACTACTATACAGTGGCATGTACGTCATGAAATTAGTTATAGTGATCACAAGTGACTGACCACTAGTCTATTTGAAATGTACAATTTACTTTAATTTGATCAATAACTAACAACTGTAAAATGTAATTTTACAGCAATTCCATTGTGTATGAATTTATAAAGTTTGTAACATATTAGCATTACAGTATATTGACATTATGGTCAATAATTCCATGAAAACTCACTTTTTGTTCCATTGCTTCATGTCATGAGAGCCAGAGGTCAAACAAAAAATATGAATATTTTACTCCATTCCCAAAATGATTTACACCTAAGATTCTTTACATCTGTGCACAATGATCAATGGGCAATTCAATGACTCTATATAGGCCTAGATTCACAACCTGGAAATATCATACACATGTACCTAGATGATGAAGTTACAAGAGTTCTGTATGGCAGTGTATGCCATGTTATTGTGGCCATCAATCACTGTGACAGTGTACAAACGTTACATGACTCGCCCAGGCAATCCATCTTTTGAGTGCCTAGCCGGAACTTTGATCATTGGGGCGGGGCAATATCGACGCTTTCTTCAAGGAAGAGATGTGCCTGAAAACAAGATTAATTCCATAATTCGCAGAGCCTACTTGTATAAATATTGAGTCTTGGAGTCAGTCTGCAGGAAACTTTAGAGCTTGGGTTCGTTCTGGAATAAATTGAGACCCCAGCCCAAAATAACCATCACTGAATTCTAAAGCATTGCCCAATATGTTCTGACATCTATGGCTTTATTTTTTTTAACCACAACAGCTGCAGTTAGTGCCATAATTTTAAGTTCCTCATAAACAACAGAGTTGTTGGCAGCATGGAATTTTATGTAATACTTAGTGCCATTTTGAAGG
The DNA here is from genome assembly GCA_001188425.1 of Eucidaris tribuloides. Taxonomy (NCBI): domain Eukaryota; kingdom Metazoa; phylum Echinodermata; class Echinoidea; order Cidaroida; family Cidaridae; genus Eucidaris; species Eucidaris tribuloides. The sequence continues at coordinate 29,677 of JZLH01S0259203.1, read as the reverse complement.
GAACCAGCAACCTATATAATCATATTTCATATTGCAACACATAGGCCTACTCCCAGGTGAGTTTCTCATCAGGTCTGTACAAACTCTGTCTTTAGTTGACATACATGTAATAAGAATGTACTGCCAGAAATTTGATTTTCATACAAGTGTAATGTTTGAAAACCAAGATGCAATACATTATCAATAAATTCTGAAAAGTGAATTGTCAAAAAGAATACTCTTGACAATCCTGGAGATCATTTGTCTACACATACAGGCATACATGCAAACATTTCTTCAAGGTAACAATTCCCTTTAACTACCTCCATATTGCTATAAATTACTCTGATTCCCATGCCTAACCTCTGACTAAGCATGTAAGCTGCAAGGGACCAAAGTACAGGTACAACAAATTGTGCAAACAGAGGTTCTCACCATGTGTGGGACAGACAATAACAAGCATGCCACAATAGGAGCAATGGGTGTGACCTTTTGACCTCAGTGACCCACCAACGGAGTCCTGGGTAAGGAGGAAGAAAACTTCTAGCAACAAAACACATGCATTTGTTGGCACACTTTGAAGTTCATGTAACCTGGTATTCCCGAAATTTACAATTCACCCAATTTGAGGTACATTTGATGGAATGTTGTATAATTTGGAATTCAAACTTTATAGAGTCATGCTAGCAAACTCTGTTACCAGTCAACAGTACCATGTACATTATCATCAACCACATCATTCTCATGATAGCATGATTTACGAATCATTTTTCTTGTAGGCCTACACATACACTATACAGTGTGTCCCCCCAAAATGGTCCAATCGGATATGAAAATCATACAACTTAGTCAAAATTGGGTATTGTCATAATGCAGCTAAAAGACCATACTTTCCAGTGCAATTTATTTCATTTCATTTGGTTGTGTCAATCATATTGAATTTTCTGCAATGATGCAAAATCAAGTTTGTCCCAGTATAATGTACAGTGTGCTATACATGATGCACCGCGCGCTACCCCACGGTACCGTTGTACTCCGGTGTACCGCATTGTGCAGTGCCCTCTAGTCTTGTGTCCAAAAATGTATTTTCTTCAGTTATGATCACTGAAATCAGTGGTTATGATGCAGAACCTGTGCAACTGCACAACAAAAAGGCATAAACTTATGAAAAATGGGTAAAAATAAAGCTAAATTTGTCATTTTCATACTTATTACATAACTTTTACATAATTTTGTAACCCAGGGTACAGTGCTAAAAAAAAATGGATGGTGATAAATAAGTTACAGTTGAATGAGGCAAAAACAGAGGCATTGCTTCTTGTTTCAATGAAACTTAATCACCACCTTCCAAATAGAGTGTCGATCTCTGTCGGTGATATTTCCATTGTTCCATCTGGTACCGTCAAGATGCTTGGTGTTCATATTGATTCTTCATTATATAGGTCAAGTTACAGACTCCGCTCTAGCGAAGACACCACAATTCTACATGTTCCTAGAATTAGTTCCAAAAGGGGGGAAGCAAGTTTCGATTTCTGTGGCCCGAAAATATGGAATAGTTTGCCATCACATGTTCGCATTTCTACTTCAGTTCACTCATTTAAGCACAAGCTTAAGACGTTTCTATTCGCATCTTAAGGAATTGTAACGTATTCTTATTACCTGGAGAGCTATGTGTAAAGCGCATAGAGCAGTTTTATATTGATTATGCGCTATGTAAGTGTCAGTTTATTATTATTATTATTATTAATTAAAAAAATAATAATAATTCAAGCAAGAAACAAGATGCGGATTCTAGTTGGTATCCGGGCACCATTTATGTCATCACATGTACACCATGGTTCTTGCATATCGTTAACAAAGAAACACACTGAGAGTGTGAAAAGTTTTGTGTAGGGACTACTCGTTCAAATTCATCAACATAAACGAACATGTTTTTCAGAATGTACATTTCTGATTTCCTACTGACATTTTGTATGCATTTATAACAAGTACAAGCAGCTTGCGCAGCCTATAGCAGCAAGCTGGTCGGCTGGATAATAACTTTAAGTCATTTCAACTGATTACTGGTCATCAGCACTAAGCATAGGCAACAGGGCTACATGTACAGATGTACCATCCCTAAAACCAAATAACTGAAATTATAAACATGGAATTTACTTGCTAGTGCTAAAAGTACAAACTTTGGACGATTCTTTATTGAACAGAAATACCTCTTCACTAGAAGTTTGTTTGAAAAGACAACACACACGGGCCTGTGAAAGTGCTACAAAATATGTCATAACGGTGTGATGATAATAAACACCAAGTTTTGTTTCTTAGTCAAGGGAACATCAGCTACATGTACGTGAAAAAATTCCTGAAACAACAAGTTTGGGATCTGGGGGGGGGGGGGGGGGGAGGGTGTCAACTTCAAGGGATTTTTTTTGGGGGGGGGGACAAATTCTACTCAAAGTAAAATACAACTTTTGTTATCATTATTCATTTCTTTTCCTGTTTTTTTTAATCAGGGACAAATCAAAGTTCTGGGCTGGGCTGGAAATTAACACCACAGCAGCCTTCGTCTTTACCCCAATAGTTTCTTGCTATAAACAACACAAGGAAGTAAGACATAGTCAAACTGATATGAATCGAGCATAATTCTAATGGATTTCTTTGAACCTATCAAGTAAAAGTTCAGAGAACAAAGTTCACAGAGTTTTTGGAGTTAAAGCAAAATGGTGACACAGCCCTCTTTTCTTATGGGGTAGATTAATAACCTAAAAACCAAACAAGGTGAAAAATAAGTACTGAGATCCCAAAGCTGGACAATGTGACAAGAAGAAACTAAAGGATTCATGTCAGGTCCTGACGCAAGTCAATTGTAAATGTGTGCAAGCTTTTTTGTAATGGCTAAAAACAAGAGAAGGCCCTACACGGTGACAACCTTTCCTGTGGTGACAGAAAAATAACGAGAGCATTTTTTTTTTGGGGGGGGGGGGGGGGCGCTTTACCGCCCCCCTTTTAAACAATCTACAGCTCTGCTCCCTTCCCCCCCCCCTTCCCTGGCTTAGCGCACGGGCATTGTACTCTGGATCAGAGGGATGTGGGTGGGTAAAGAGTAAAGATCACGACCATGGACCTACAACACATCATAATAACAGGAGAACGTGTTCCTTCACTTTGACAGTCTATCAGATCTCAGAGCGAGTGACCGCTAAAATTATTTTGTCTGAATAATTAAGCCAGGCCAAGTGCAACAAAAAACAAAACACAAATCACTGCAAATGTGCAATGTTGCAACACAGACAGCCCCAAACTATCACATACACAGTACTTTTGTTGTGCTATTAATTATGTAGACCAACTTCAGTGAAACTATTTAAAACAATTTAAATATTTTACTTGTACTAGCTAGCTGTCTCTGAGAAAGTAACCCTAATCTTCAGTTTTGAGCAGACAACTATTGAGTATACACAACTTTTGACCAAGCAGGCTATTGGAGCTATTAAAAAAAATTGGTAATCCCAAAGTTTATTCGCTCTATAAAGCCCAAGTTTAGTTTTGGGGATTTTTGGTTTGTTTGAAAGCTTTATGCCCCAAAGTCATAACCCTACAATAACAGATTCTGAATGTCTTTATGTTTTTTTAAATTAATTAATGAAAAATCCCGGGGGGGGGGGACCCCCGAGATTTTTGACTATACTTTACGTTATAGCATCCAAAGGGTTAATAAGGCGTTAAGGTTATAAGAGTTATACCTCATCTGAAAGACAAAGAACAGAGTCTGCTCTTTCTGATGAGGTATAACTCATACATGTGTAACCTTAACGCCTTATTCCCTTTGGATGCTATAATGTAAAATATAGTCATTAATTAATTAAAAAAAAACTAAAGACTTTCAGAATCTATTATTGCAGGGTTATGACTTTGGGGCATAAAGCTTTCAAATAAAAAAAAAATCCCAAAACTAAACTTAGGCTTTAATATCCATCATGTCTTATGCTAATATTTATAACTCATAAACTGTGAAGATTTTCAAGTAAATTATCCGATCGAGTGATAGTATTGGAGATATGTGACACAGGCATACATAGACACACATACTGGCAGTTTCTGCATTGAGGAAAGGCTTACAATACACATTGCAAAGTTTTTTGTTTTGCTTTTTTTTTTTCCAAATTCCGTGTCTCACACTCACGCTCAGTTTACACTAGTCACCAGTCGCAGTGATCCTCCACACCACAACAGAGATGTATTGAGGATCAAGACTAGCCTTTTGACAAGGCGTTGTGGGTGTGGGTTGTCCCTCACGCCATTAAGCCTCTGAGCAGTAGTTGTATCTCGTGCGCCTAGAAAGAGACTAATTATAATGCCTACACTCCTTGCGCACCGAGAGATTGGCCGTTCACCCATAACGCCTTTTCTATCTTGCACTGACCGAACCAAACTAATTATATATGCAGGACAGATCTCGGAGCCTCATATGGACCGATCATAAATATTCATTACATAATCGGTTTGTTGCCCAATCCACGTTACGTACCGGTTTCAAATCGTACAGTACGTGAATATACCGTAGGGGTCTACTGTTTGAAATGCAAGTTATTTCCCGTAACA